>JAGFMK010000669.1:0-11399 GCA_021030975.1 Lichenothelia convexa | reverse complement strand
ATTATCTACCTAGATAATATCCTAGTTTTCTCCTAATCTAAGGAGGAATATATATAATATATCTAGGAAGTTCTTAAGCGGCTATAGAGGTATAAACTATATACTAAAACCTCTAAGTATAAGTTCTATAAGAACCGTATTAGATTCCTTAGATTTATTATAGCCCCTAAAGGGGTTATTATAGAACTGAAGCGGGTAAAATTAATACAGGAATGGCCTATACCCTATAGTATTCACAATATAAGAGTCTTTATTAGATTTATAAATTATTACTAATGCTTTATTAAAGGCTTCTCCTGTGTTATAGCTATATTAAACTAATAGACTAAGAGAGGCCTTAATATAGCTAAGGGAGGTAGAAAGTAGAGGGCTAAAGAATTAAAGGATATCTAATTAGACCTAGTAGCCCTTATTTCCTTTAAAAGGCTAAAGGAGTAGTTTATAAAAGCATCTATACTAGCCTATTACCGTCCTAATACTAGAATTCAGATAGAAACTAACACCTTAGGCTATATAATCTTAGGGATCCTAAGTTAACTCTTTCTAGATAGTATAGAGAAGGAGTAATAGTATCCTATTACCTATTTTTCTTGAAAGATAATAGGAGTAGAATAAAACTATAACATGTATAATATAGAGCTACTAGTAATTATAGAGTCTTTTAAGTATTAGAGACACTATTTAGAGGGCGTATACTATTAAGTAGACCTCTTAATAGATTATATAAACCTTATATACTTTATAGGTACTAAAGTACTAATAAGGAGATAGATTAGATAGGTAGAGTGGCTTATAACCTTTAATTTTTGTATCCTATATAGATAGGGGAAGTCAAATCCGGTAGACGCCCTATTACGGCGTTTAGGTTATAGGGATAATATCTAAATAGGACCTTCTAACTAGGATTCTATATAGAGTATAGTCCTATAACGTCTCTAATACTAGCTTTTAGTAGGCAGGAGCCTAGAAATAGATAGTTAAGAACTACTTAGGGCAACTATAGAAGTGTATAAACCTACTAGTACTAGTAGTACGTAACGCCTTATACCTCTATATTATTAGGCTAGGATAGTAGTAGCTAATATAGAAACGGCGGAAATAGAGTATAATTCTCTTTTCTAAAGGATTAAGGATACCTAAGTAGGAGATCTACTTACTAAATATATCTAAGGGAGGCTAGCTACCCTCTAGCCTTTTAGTAAGGGATTAACTCTATACTAGAGATATAACTAAAGAGACTAGGTAGCTCTAAAAGAACTTTAGAAGCTCATCAATAGGGTATTACGCTATCTTAGGAAACTATATATACCTATAAGTACTATTAGACTTAAGGTGCTAGGTTAAGATTATAATAACCCTCTATTAAGACACTTTAGATATAATAGGACCCTAGAGTAGGTATAACGAATATTTTACTGGCCTAAGCTTAAAGAGTATATTAAGGACTATATCTGTATATACGAAATTTGCGGGCATATTAAGGCCCTAAGGTATACACTATATAGCCTCCTAAATATAGAACTAGTACTAATAGAACTATAGGAGGACCTATTAATAGATTTTATAACTAGTTTACTACCTAGCGAGTTCCTTAGATTAGTATATGACTCTATCTATATTATTATAGATAGATTTACAAAAATAGTATACTATATACTAGTTAAGACTATAATAACCTTAGTGGGACTTATAGATATCTTTATCAGAGAGATCTTTTAGCTTTATAGAGCCCTAAGGATAATAGTGTTAGATAGAGGACTAATTTTTATAGCTAAATTCTAGAGCTCCCTATATTATAGCCTTAGTATATACTATAAGCTAAGCACTATATTCTATCTATAGACGGATAGATAAACTAAATAGTAAAACTAAATAATAGAATAGTATTTATAAGCGTACTATAACTATAAGTAGGACAACTAGGCTAAGCTCCTTTATACCGCTGAATTTATATATAACAACTCTAAATAGACCTCTATAGGTATATTGCCCTTCTATACTAATATAGGATAATACCCCTAGAGGGGGGAAAAGATCCTTAAGCTATAATTAGGCTTCTTAGAGTTAGTAAAAGAGCTTATAGGAAGAATACTTATACTTTAAAGGATATTAAGAGAGAAACTAAAGTTAGCCTAGGAGTACTAGGCTAAATAGTATAATAAGGACTAAAAGAAAGCTAGGTTTATAGTAGGAGATAAGGTCTAGCTCTCTATAAAGAATATTAGGTCGACTTAGCCTAAGAAGAAGTTAGACTATAAATAATATAGTCTATACACTATTAAAAATATGATTAATAATTAGGTATACCACCTTAACCTCCCTAAGAACCTCTAAATCTATAATATCTTCTATATTTCCCTCCTTAAACTATACTACTCTAACTAATTTAAGGGCTATAGAGTAGCTACCTCTATAGAAATAGTCTTATAAGATAAAAATATATTTAAAGTTAAGAGAATTATAGAAGAAAGAATTAAAAAGTATAGTATATATCTATATAAGATAAGATAGAAGGGCTATACTAAGGCAGATAATATATAGGAGTCTATAGTATACATTAGTAAGGCTATAATAGATATATATAAGAAGTAATTATTACTTATAGGAAAGAAGACGCCGGAAAATACACCTATATAGTAGAAGCAAGGGCGCGGTAGGCTATATAAGCGGCTAAGAGAATAAATATAAAATTCTAAGCTTATAGCATTATAAATAATATTAGGATATATAGTAATATTAGTTCATGCCTATATTAGGCCTTTAGTAGCTAAAGGGCCCTAGGGGTATTATCTTAGTATAGCTAAAAGGTATAACTAGTATATTAGAACGCTTACTAAGGAAGAATAATAGTAAAGATATTTAAAGTATTACTCTATAGGCAAGGCCTCGTTATTAGACTCTCTATTTCTAATTACAGCTACTATAGTCTTAATTTAATCTAAGGTAGTAATAATAGTATCTATATATCTCTCTATTATCTCTATCCGAGATATAATATCCTTAGTACTAGTACTATTTTTAGCCTTAGTGCTACTCCTATTCTTCTACTAGTATAGAGTAGCTATATCCTTTTATAGATTATTAACGCTATCCTAAATATTATAAAGTACCTCACCACGTTCTAGTATATAGTTAGTATAGTTAGTAGAACTATTATAAGTATAAGTCAGCAACTCGCTATTAGTAATAGGGATATAGGCGCGCTAAAGACCGTAAGAGGGTATCTAAGGTATAAGCATGTTATAACTAGGACTAGTCTTACAATAATAAGGACTTAACCTAATAACATCCTTACTAATAAGGTTAGTAATCTCCTATTAAGCGCGTTTAAGTTTTTAGTATATAGAAATCTTAAGTTTACTACTATTATACTTAGGTATCTCCTAACTAAGGTAGAAGGTAAGGAAACCCTTCTTAGTTAAGAACTCCTATAGTAAAAATAGTTAGGATAAGTTATGTTATAAATATAAAAGACTTACCTCTTGGAGTTTACTCTTAAAGTCTAAACCAGCCTTCTATAGGGCCTTAACTTTAGTAATACTTATAGGGTTAGCTATATTATAGATATTTATAGTATCTGTAACCGCCTTTAACTTAGTCTTTAACTTTTTAGAAACCTAAAGGGTATTAATATAGGAAGAACATATTAAGAAGGGCCAAACTTACTTAGTAGTAGTCTAACTACAAGGTAATGCACTAATAATACTTAAACTACTTATTATTAGCCTTTAGACCTAGCGGAAACTAGTACTTAGGGATTATCTTCTTAATAGAGAGAGCCTTAATATATTTAATATAGTATATATAAGGATTATAATAAAGAACTGAACCTTTAGTAGAGCGCTTAAGTATATAGTTATAAGGTGCTATAATAAAGACAATAAAGTGATATATAAAGTAATAAAAAACTAATATTAATACTAATAAGAGTATAAAGGCGAGTAACTATTATAGTAATAGGTAAGAATAAAGAGAATAAAGCTATAAGCTTAAAAGAGGATAGACTATAAGTAATAAAGACGTGTAGATAGTAGATAGGTATAATATATTAAGGGATAAAAGGTTTAAGGATGAAGATATACTTTTTAATCACGTTAAGGACCCTAGGTGATCTAAACGTAACAAATCATAATAAATAATAATTACTAAGGCTATAACCCCCTATAATCTTCTATATTTTAATATAAAGATATATAATAATATTTAAAGGTAAATAAAGGAAGTAATAAGGCCGTTTACGACGCTTTTATGTATAATTCTAATCTTATACTAGCTAATTCTAGTATATTAGCTATACCTAGATAATATTACTAATAGGTAATATTAAAAATATAGGCTAAATAAAGTAGAGAGGATTATATAAATAGAAGTAAAGTGAAAAAGATATTATAAAAGAGTTAAGGATAAGGAAAGCTCTTAAGGATGCAAGCTCCTAAGAAGGGGGGCTCTATTATAGAATAAAGACCTACTAGCGTCTATTAAGCCCTAATAGATCTATATTAGCCCTAATTACCTAAAGGCGCATGCCCCTAAGCAGGGCCTGCCTTAATATATATAAACCTAATAGATTCCTAACCTTTTAAAGGTTAGCGACTTATACTAAATCTATTTAGAGGCTATCTGTATTTATTTATTCCTATTAGCCCCTATAATAACCCTTTATACCCTATCTAGCAGCCTACTAACTAGCCTTTAATATATAGCGTCGTAAATTACCTATATATTATAAGCAGCGCTATAAATAGTAAATATACCTAGGTAGACTAAATAACTACCTAGGTAATAGCTACTACACTCTTAAACACCAAAGTAATTTATTAACTAACCCTATAATACACCACACTATACGCCAATTACATATAAGCTATAACTGCGTTATATATGTATTATCTCCCCTTCTAAATAGCTAACTACTATTATAAGTACTCTATATTAACTATATAATTACCTAAGATGAAGCACTAGATAATTCTTAAAGCTTATCCTTATATCTTTTATGGCCCTCTTAATATTCTCTACTAAACTATAAGTATAATAGTACTAAATAACTATGGATTTATCAGGAATATAATACTAAATCGCGGGTAATCTCTCGCTAGGTATAGCCTATAACTAATAGTACTAAGCTTAAGGCCGGGCTCGTAGTTTGGCGTGGTTATAAAAAAGTTCTAGAAAGTTAGAAAAAGTTCGGTATAGGTAGACGCTAATTTTAAACCTATACTAAGGCTAAGCGGATATTTAGTATATACACGCGCCTATATAATATAATTATTTATTATTTACCCTGTATATATTACGTAATATTAGCTATGTGACGTTATTAAGGCCTAAGCCTTATATAAGTTTAGTATCTACCTACCCTTCCCTCCTTCCCTCCTTTAATCTACTACTTCTACTATAATTAATATATACCTAGTACTTACTACACCTATACCTAATATATACTAAAGACTACTAGACTCTTCTATTAGATTATATTACTAGTACCTATATATATATATTATAAGCTTAGTATATACTATAGCCACCCCTGTTGCAGCCTACTACAATAACTCTACCGTCCTTAACACCGCTAATTCCTTAGAGTTTAGCTATTATTATAGTCAGTATATACCTAGTATATACTACGTAGATACTAACTCCTAGTAGGACCTATTATAAATATTAATCTTAATTAGGTTCCTAATTATAAGTATAGCCTAAATACATATTGTACTTATACTAAACCTCTATAGATATCTAAACTACTTATACTATACGATAGAATTATAAGTTATAGAGATATCTAGGCCTATACGCAGCAGATACTAACTAGATATAGATAGTATTACTACCCTATAAAACGCTAGTTAGTCACCTTATACTATATATACCTAGTATATACTAAGTTTATTCTAGCTACCCCTCACCTTAGTGCTTATATATCTAGTATTAATACGCTTATATAAGTATTTGCACCTTCCTAGTATACGCCTAGTATATACTAAGCTTCTATAGCTGCAATATAGTTATCTCTACCCTTAGTAAAACTCTAATTACTATATATAGTCGCCCTCTTAGGGACTAACCCACTATATATACCTAGTATATACTATATATACGTAGCTTATAGAATTCCTAGCTCTACTATTATATCTATTATAATTATCCTAGTATAGGTAAGTATACGCTACGTATATTCTAAGTATATACTAACTAGGTGTAGTCCTAAATACTACTACTAGTAATATTACCCTAGTAGAGAGGATAGCTAGTAAATAGTAGGTCTCCTACGTCTACTTAGTATATACTATACTTATACTTATAGCGCTATTAAGAATTAGGTACTTATAGGCGGTTAGAGAGATATAGAGTATAGCGAGGAACTAAAGTAAGTTAATTCGCTATTTCTATATATACTAAGCTTATATATCTATAGACAAGGACCCCTAAATAGGCCGCTAGAGCGCCACGCTAATACCTGCGAGGCTATTATGTAAGTTTAGCATCTACTTTATATATACTTACTAATATTACTATAGCGTAGCTAATCCCACATTTACTAATACCTATAGTACTAGGTTCTACTATTATATAAGTTATATATATAGTTAGCTTCTTTACTATATATCTTATATATACTAACACCTAATAAGGAACTAGCTACACGTCTACGCCGGGTATATACTAAGTAGCCACTGCACTAGCTACCTAAGTTAGCCGTTAATAGCATTCTCAAGCCTAATATATATACTATATATAAGCCGGCTATAGTACTAATAATTCTAGAGACTGATAAGCGGCCTACTATAGTAGATACAATATATATAGTACTAAGTCTATCGTCTTCTAGATTGAGCTTAGTATATACTAAGTATATACTAACTAAGTAGCAGCCCCTACTACCTAGCCTAACTTTATCTAGAAAGCATAAGGTAAGTCCTTATATAGATATACGCTATATATATACTAACTCTATATATAGGCCCGCAATCCTCCTACTTATAGTAGTTAGGATAGTTTACCCTCTAATAGTAGAGAAGGTAAGAATAGTTTTATATATACTAAGTATATACTATACTTATACTTTATAGGTGCTACTATGAAGAAGCTTAAGATAGCTATCACCACTAAGGGCAAAAAGCGTGGTCCTAGTAGTAAGTAGCGTATATCCTATATATATACTAGGCTAATATATATAGGTAAATTTCTTAAGAGTAGGTAGGTAGGTATTACCACTATTTAAGTATATACGTTATATATATAGTAGCTAGAGAATATTAAGCTAGGGTAAAGGCCTCTATATATATATATATACCTAGTATATATTATAAGAAGGTTTAGACTTCTATAGTTTAACTAGAGGTTTAGACTTTAGTGGTGTTGCCCTCTATCTATATATAACGTATATATTAGATATAGCCTAATTTTATCTATTATATTATAGAGCAACTACCCTGTATATATATATAGTATAGGTTCTCTAAGAAAAGTGTTTATAACTAAATTCTTCTATTTATATATATCTAACCTATACTATAGTGATTGTTTACTACCCACTCTTCTAACTTAGTGAGCTCTTACTACTTCTTAAATTCCTCCTTTACCTACTATAGTTTATATAGGCGTTTATCTATACTACGTATATACGCGGTATATATACTCTCCTTAGTCTTACCTAGGGAGCTATTACTTTACTAACGTTATATAGTTTAAGTTACTAGTAGTAGTATCCGCCTAGTAGATACTATGCCTAGTGTAGGTGTTATAGCACCTACTAATACCGTATATACTTTAGCTAAGTCTACTATATATAGAGTATATATAGACGAGGCTTATACCTAGGATATACTAATTAGATCGTTAGATTTGGAGGGAGTCACTAATATAGTGCTCCTATCTTTGCTTAAATTAGTAGAGGTAACGCTAGGTGCACTGTCACGATCTAATATTAGGGCTAGGAGTTTAGGGTCCGGATTATTATTAGGCTAAGGGCCGGAAGCTTATAAGGGGTTTTCCCTCTAACTCGTGTATTCTAGCTTCCTCTCTCTACGCTTCGTCTTGTCTATCTAGCTAGATATTACCTACAGATAATCTATAGTCTCTATATCTATTCTATATCCTAGTCTAGGTCTCTAGGCTACCTAGCTACTAACCTTGATATTACGAAGCGTCCCTCACTCTACTGCCCTAGATAGATACCAGGTCCTAGGACCTATCTATCTACCTCAGCTTTGCTATAGTAACTATACTTTTAAATCTGATTTTATAATACCCTACTAAGCCGGAAACGTTCACTTCTATATTTTAAAACAATCCTAAGAACCTCTGGACAATTATCGCGACGCTCCGCTCCCTATCTATTAAAGTCTCTATATAGAATAGTTAACTCTAAATAGACGTCTAAAACCTATATAACAAATCTACCAATTACAAGTCAATAATTAAACCTATTATAAACACAATATCCAACTCTAAGCTAATATCCAGAACCTCTAAGAACAACTCCAAGCCTCACAGCTAATTTTATAGATACCCTCTACTACCTCTACCTAATCTATAACCTAATAATCCCAGGTACCTATCTAGGATAAGCCTATTAGGGTCACACTTTCAGAACACCTTCCTAACCTAGCAGAATTTACAGAGGATTATTAGGACTTTAAACGATTTAAGAGCTAGATTTATAACAAGATAGTAGTAAATTTGGACTGGTATACTACACCATAATAGTGTATAGTTTATATCTACAGCCGACTTACTAGGATAGCTTATAGTTAGATTTTACCCTATCTAAAGGAGGGTGTTGCTATACTTAGAGACTATAAAGATATTTTAAACACCTTAGAGATAGTATTTAGTGATCCGAACCACGTTATAAATGCACAAGTAAAACTCTTCTAATTATACTAAAAGAATCAAGAGTTTAGCGCCTTTATCGCAGAATTCCAACGCCTATATTTAGAGGCGGACTATCTAGAAGGTGCTCTAGTTGTCTTACTAGAGCAAAATATCTCGTAGGAATTACACTCACTACTTATTTCAAGTTCACTACTATCCTAAGAATTTAAGGACTTTGTAAAGCATTTATAAGATCTTGATAACCGTCTACATCAATTCTAAGCACCTCTTAGATAACTATCTAGGGCGGTTAATAATACTCTATTCCGTCCCAGGTCTCCTAGTCCTACCGTCCTGTTTATACCATTCCGTCCGGCCTCTATAACTTTATAGACACCTATTCCTACTACTAAACTAATAGATTTATCTCGTACTAGAAATCGTGCTAAGGTATCTAAATCTAAACGTGAGTATTATCGTTAATATAGACTGTGCTTTTATTATAGTGGTTAATATATAAGAGTCAACTGCCTAAATCAACCTCGCTATTCTAGTCCTAGTCCTTCACGTTATTCCCGTTCGGCTTTACTATAGAGATCCTACGCCTAGGTTACTAGGTTATATTCTATATCCTCTATAGTTTAAAATTCTATAGCTTAGATACTATATCTACTAACGCCACCTAAGTCTAGGTTATACTAGACTAGTACTAGGCGCCCTGAGAGTCCAAAGTTAGAAAACGGTATATCCCTAAGAAGAGTCTCATTCAGGGGCTAGTGAGTATAGAATCTATATCCCTTATAGAAGAAGAGCTTTATAGTAAAAGCCCTATCTATAACTGTAAAATCACTATAGGAATAAATACGTTTCATATCCTAGCGCTCTATAATACTAGTGCCGCTTACTACACTTTAATTAATAAAGACTATATCTAAGAATATAAGATACCTATATTTAAGCTAAAGAATCCCCGGAGTGTAGCCGCCTATAATAGCAGAGTTATCCACAACGCACTTACTACTACTATTTAGGCCTTATCACTTATACTTAGGGACTCTAAGGCGTTCTACACGGAAAATAATACTGTCTTACTTATTACTAAGTTGTCTAAGTACCCTATTTCTATTGGAACTAAGTGGTCCTATATTTATGACTCTATATACTAAAGGGGGGATTACACGTTGCGGTTTATATTATACTATTATCGAGACCATTATCGAGTTTCTAAGTCACCCGTTACGCCTTATACTATTGTCCAAGCTCCAACCTCTTACTACGATCCTAGTAAAGAGGACTCAGTTTAAAGACCTAAGAGATCTATATCCTTCCGGCTGCGTCAAGTTGAAACGACCACGCTACGCTCTATCTTACACTCTTAAGGGTCTACTAGGTCTAAAAATATAGTATATTAGTGGGATAATACTATTCCTTAAGAACCTAAGCATGAGAAAGTTAAGTAAAAGAAAACTAAGAAGAAGCCTACAGCCTATCTACTAGTACTATAGGCTATATACTAGAATCTAGACCTACCTATCCTAGATATAGCCTAAATAAATACTACGGCATTTACTATACTAGTAAGACGTAGAACCTATAAAATATTCTCAGTTACTATAGCCGATATTAAAAAGGCTTTAGCGCTAAAGCCTAATATTGATCCTAAGACGTTACTACCTAAGGAACTCTACGACTTTCTATCGGTATTCTCTAAGTAGGAGAGTGACCAACTACCGCCGCACCAAGTCTACGACTATAACCTAGTCTTAGAGCCAAATTCGAAGCTACCTATGTCAAGTCTTTATAGAATATCCTAAGGGGAACTACAAGTCCTATAAAAATACCTAGATAATTATTTACAGAAGGGATTTATCTATCTAAGTTTATTACCTATTACTTCACTTGTCTTATTTATTAAGAAACCTAGTGGCGGGTTACATTTCTGTGTCGACTACTATAGATTAAATAATATTACAGTTAAGAATTAGTATCCTTTACTATTAATTTAGGAGATATTAAATCGCCTATTAAGAGTAAAGTACTTTATAAAATTAGACGTGATTGCCGCGTTTAATAGAATCCGGATCAAAGACGGTCAAGAATGGCTTACAGCATTTAAGATATATTTTAGCCTATTTAAATACCTAGTTATACCCTTTAGACTTGTAAATACTCTAAGTACTTTTTAGTATTATATTAATAATGTCCTCTTTAAATATCTAGACCGCTTCTACACCGCCTATATTGACGATATCTTAATATATAGTGACTCACTAGAAGAGTATAAGGAGCACGTCTGGTAAGTTCTTACTAAGCTATAGGCGGTAGGCCTTTAGATCGATATTACTAAGTATAACTTCTACGTCTAGGAGGTTAAATATCTCAGATTAATTATATCTATATCTAGGATTAAAATGGACCCTGCTAAGATATCCGCTATTGTTGACTAGCCTACTCCAGGAACGTTAAAGACGTCTAGGTATTCCTAGGCTTTGCAAATTTCTATCGAAGATTTATTTACGGCTTCTTAAGGATTGTCTATCCACTCTACCGGCTTACTAGGAAGGACGTTAACTTCGAAT
>JAGFMK010000668.1:0-11422 GCA_021030975.1 Lichenothelia convexa | reverse complement strand
TATATTATTATAATTAATAAGATATAGATATTAGATAAGAAAGTTAAAGCTATTAAGGAATAGCCAACACTAAAAAACGTGAAAGATATTCGATCTTTCCTCGGTTTTAGAAACTTTTATAGGAGATTTATTAATAGATACTCCGGAGTTACTAAGGCTCTAAATAAGCTTACTAAGAAGGAAACGCCTTTTATATAGGCTAAACCTTAGGAATTAGTATTTTAGAAGATAAAAGAACTCTTTACTATAGCACCTATCCTTATAATCTTTAATTATAAAAAAGTAATTACTATTAAGATAGACGCGTCAGACTATACTATAGGAGTATACCTAAACTAACTGGACAAGAAAGGGAAACTACATCCTGTTACCTTCTACTTATAAACTATAATAGCTCTAGAACTTAATTATAATATTTATAATAAGGAGCTACTTATAATAGTTAAAGTAATAAAATATTAGAAGATCTACTACACTATACTAAAGCATTAAGTATACATTATTATAGACTATAAGAACTTAATATACTTTACAAGTATAAAAGTCCTAAATAGATAATAGATAAGATAGGTAGAGGAATTAGCTAATTTTAACTACTATATTTCCTATTAGAAAGGATCTAAGAATTATCGAGCTAATACCCTAAGTAGGCGATCAGATTATATTGAAAATAAGACCTAAGTCTCACATGCAATCTTTAACTAATAAGAGGATAGCACGCTACTATATAATTACTAGTTACTAGTAACAGTTTTTATTATTAAGGACACACTATAAGTATTATAAATTAAGGTAGGATATAAGAAGGACAAAGTCGCTTAATTGGCGCAGTAGGAAAACTCGCTATTTTAGAAAGATAATAATAGATTTATCACAGTTAATAACTAAGTTTATATCCTAGTAGTTAAATAAGAAGGACTTATTTAGGAGATCTATAGCTATAGTCACTGAGGAATCGGAAGTATAATAGAATAAGTTCAACAAACTTATTATATCCCTAAACTATAGAAGAAAACTGAGAGAATTATTAGCATCTATAACTCTTATAAAAGAAGCAAGAACAAACGACATCAACTATATAGCTTATTATAACCACTATTACTACTAGAGGGCGTATAGCACTCTATTACTATAGACTTTATTACTAATTTACTAGTATTAAGGGAACTAGGAAACACAACACTATATAATATAATATATATTATTATAGATCACCTTACTAAGTATATATACTTTTTACCTATAGTATACTCTTATAACATATAAGACCTTTTATTTCTATTATATAGAAATATTATAGCTTAATATAGAGTACTAAAAGAGATTATCTTAGACTGAGACAAGCTCTTTATATTAAAATTCTAGACTTTACTTACAGTATTAATAGGGATTAAATATAAAATATCCACCGCATTTCATCTATAGACGGATAGACAAACTGAAAGACTCAATTAAATATTAGAATAATTCCTATATATATATATCAATTATAAATAGAATAACTAGATAACCTTACTACCTTTAGCATAATTTGTATATAATAACTCTATAAACTAAATAATAAAAGAAACACTATTCTTTATAAACTATAGGAGATACCTAACTCTATACTATAAGATTTACACGCTATAAGTATATATAGAATAGGCGCAGCTATAATACTTAGAGATTTCTATACTTTATAACTAATTAAAATAGGAACTCTCTCTTGCAGCAGCTTGTTCAATAATTTAAGCTAATAAATATAGATTATATAGACCTGATCTTAAAGAGGGGGATAGCGTCTACCTTCGTCGTAAGAACATCAAAATATAGAGACTAAGCAGTAAATTAGACTATATAAAGTTAGGACCATTTAAGATATATAAGGTCCTAGGGCCAGTTACATTTTAACTTAAGTTACTACTAATAATACAAATATACCCGGTCTTTTATAAATCACTTCTAGAACTAGCCCCACCTAATATAGAACTACTAGGACCAATTCTCCTAGATAATAAGATATAATTATAGGAATATAAAGTCGAGTTAATCTTAGACAAACGACGACACTACAGTAAAAAATAGTACCTTATAAAATAGAAGAGATACCTAGACTTAGAGAATATATAGGAACTAGTTAAGAATTTAGGAAATACTACTAAAGTACTTTAAGAGTATTAATAGAAGGCTGTATAAGCTAGTCCTAGCCTAGGGCCACGGAAAAATCGAAACCTAAAGTATCCTAAACTATACTAGTATTAGGAATGAAACTAGGAGGGACGTTTTAACGACCCTTAGACAAATCCCACTCCTAATAAAACTCGACCTCCTATTTAACTATATCCCGATGTTTCTTTTCCAACTCCTCCTTCTCCTTTACCACCTTACAGAGCTAACGCTTCAGCTTCTACTAACGCTATTAAGCCTTTTTAATTTATATAGTAAGGGAATCAACTAAGACAAACGCAAAGTCAGTACTACCTAAGAAAATTATCTAAAGAGAACCACCTATATTCCTTAAAGCTTATAAAGACGTCGTATAATAAATTATATCCTAGCTTAATACAATATATATAACTTATATAAATATTAGGTGCAATAATATACTCACTACTAGCCTTAATATAATAAGAATAGGCTGGTATTTTTAGAGGACGTTCAGCAAAGATATACTTTAATAATTTAAGATAATAGAGGTGATAAGCTTATAACTCTGGTTTAGCGGACATGATATATCACTACTTAATAGAGATATACCTTTTATAAGCTTCTTAAGGATAAGAAGGTCTTTAAGGAGGGGATAGTATTATAGCTAGACTAAGGATTATCGTAGGAAGGGATAATAAAAGCTAATTAGAATAAGTATTACGTGTAGCAGACGTAGCTTAGCGCTATAACCGTTTTAGGGACACGTAATAGGGTGAGGGATAGGGCTATATAACACGGACGCTTAAGGATATAGCTCTTATAAGCGTCTAGATAATATAGACGCTAGTAACCTTAGTGTCTAGAACGTTATAGATGCCAGCGACCTCAGCGTCCTTATTTAGGTATATAGTTATCTATAATAGAGGCTATTAGGATCCCTATTAGTCAATTTAACTTAATTATATAGTCTAGTTGACTTATACTATAATATACCTAGTGCCTATTGCTATTATAGCAGATGCTCCTCCTTATATAAATCTTGCCTATATCGAATATATTACTTGTCCCTTACTATCTCATCTAAGCCTAGTAGCTACTATTAGGGGTTTCGTCCCTTAAGCGTTATAGATATAGATAAATACCTAGTATAACTATAGAAATTAAAGAAGGAATTTAAAAAGAAGGAGGAAGTTAAGAAGCTAGAGGTATAGGTAAAGGTATAGGGGCTAAGTATAAACTAAATATAGGTTATATATATATATTATATATATAGGGAACTTCAAGTAAATAGAATAATTATTCTATTTTACTATATATATAGTATATATACTATCTACTATAACTACTATAAATAAAGGAAAGCCCTAGTTATATATACTAAGTATATACTTAGTATAATACTAAGAGTAAAAGAACCCTAAAATCTATCTCTAGAGTGGCTATACTATATATATACTAAGGAGTATATATAGGGTATATACCTAGCTTATCTCTCTATAAAAGTAAGTTCTATACTATACTATAAAAGTAGGATTATTAGCCCTATAGAGTATAAGTGTCGTATATATATAGTATCTACTAGACTTATATAATTCTTTCTAGTATATCTATATACTCCTTAATTAAACTTATAGGAGCTCCCCTTCTATATAGTATAAGTATAGTATATATATAGTATACGCGGTACTTACCTAGGCTTATAGTAGTACCTAGTATTCTATTAGCTAAGGTTAAGGACCTAGGATTTAAGAGTACTACTAAGTATAAGCCGTATATATATATAATATATATATTAGACTTACTTTTTACCCGCTATATCCTTAGCTATAGTAATATTATAGGTGGAAGGGTTAGTTACTACTTATACTTAGTATATATAGAGCTAGGGGATTGTGTATACTTATAGGCGCCTAGATACTTATTATATATATATCTATAAAGCTAGGAAGTGGTTAGTATAGTATATATATATACTCTATATATATATAGCTTATACCTAGCTAGTTACTAGTAATCCTACTATATATCTCTCTCTTTCTATCTAAGTTATCCTTACTAACTTAAATATTATAACTATAGTAGCTTAGTATATATACTATATATATACTAGATATATAGCACTTATATAAGCCTATTTACTTAAGATAGCGTAGCTATAGGATTAGGTAAATCTAGGAGTATACTTAGTATATACAATATATATACACTATATATACTTACTATTATTCTCTATAGAGGTTATATCTAAGACTAGTCTTATTAGTGTTTATTATATATATATTATATATATACTAGACGTACGCTTTATATTAGGATTTACTACTTTCTTATCTATCTAGCCTAGTATATAGTTAGTATATACTAGGTATATTCTATATTCTAACTTATATATAGGGAGCTAATCTAGGTTAGTATTAGTAATAGGCTCTATATACACTTAGTATACCCGGTGTATATACTAGGTATATACTTACTATAAGACTATCTATAGCTACTTAGGTTAGCTATATTATAGACTGTATTATTAATAAAATCTACTCTCTAGAGAACTATTATATATATACTCTAGATATACTAAGTATATATTATAAATATATAATTATAATAGGTGGCTAAGAGCAGATAATACTATATATATACTAACGCTATATTAGGTGGCCTACCTTAAGTAGATATAAAGGTAAGGAAGGAAGTAAAGAGGTAGATAGGAGAAGTAGACTTATACTAGGTATATACGTCGCTTATAATTATATAATATATAATATTAATAACATGTAGGTGTCGTACAGCGTAAGCCCTGTATATACTCAGCCTATACTTAGCGGGACTCAGAAGGAAAAACTCGGCAGGACTCACGTTAAAACCCGCTAACCGAGTGCTTAGTCATGAGTCCCGCCGAGCTTTTCCTTAGTCCCGCCGAGCTGCACCCCGATGAGACTCGAGGGCATGCTGCAGGTGACGTACGTCAAGGCCATGCCAACCACGCAAGCCTCGACATTTACGGCAACAACGATCCTGGGCGCTGGAAAAGCCCAGATCTGTCGCTGCCGAAGGGCAATCATGCTCATAGCACTTTCTCCGACAGCATGGCAATAAACACAACATTCCCAGGATCTGCGCGCCGCGCACTACTTAGCGCCACGATGACTTTCCCAGATCTCCGCGCGTCATCGGCATCCGATTATCCATTGCTTTACAGACTACATCCTTGGCGGATAACCAGGCCTTGAGAACAATTGCTCTTTCATAAACACGTTAGCACTATACATCATCACTTCCTTTCTCTTGTACGCTGGCCCAGTACCGCCAGAGACGTTTGATACTTAGAGGCCTTGACAAACAGGTGCGCTGTCAGAAGTCTGAGGACGCCAGCAGGTCCAAAGGGAGTGCAAATATATACTGATATCTTCATAGCGTCAGCCGCAGTTTGAAGCGCCACTTGCTCGACATCCATCCACGGTTACCGCCAGATCTTTCGGAGCATCCACAGCCTCGTCCTGCGTCACATCCAATACCGAGGATCTTAGACGCACCATATCTGTCATCTGCCTTACACGGCGGCACAAGGTAGTGAAGATATGAGAGCTACCGTCACAGTCGCCCTAGCGGCGGCCTGTGTGTCTCTAAGCGAAGCTATCCATCTTGTCAAAAGACCGGACGGTTCCGGTCCAGTGCAAGTCGACATCCAACGTAGACCATTTGTGGACCCTGTCCAGCACGACAGACTACGGCGGCGACAGTCCTCGACCGTTCAGCTCACATTAGAGAACGCACAAACATTATACTACGCCAACTGCACAATCGGAACGCCTCCTCAGAACTTCCGGTTGCACATCGACACGGGAAGCAGTGATCTGTGGGTGAATGCGCCATCAGCTTCACCAGCGTGTGTCCTACAAGACAGCTGTGCGGTATCCGGCACATTCGCCGCCAATTCATCGTCGACCTACACCTACCTCAATTCTGTCTTCAACATCAGCTATTTTGACCGGTCTGGCGCTTTAGGCGATTACGCTGCGGATATCTTGAACGTCGGAGGTGTTTCGCTCACAAACTTTCAATTTGGTATAGGATATGAATCGACAAGCAAGCAAGGAGTATTAGGCATTGGCTATACTATCAACGAGGTTCAAGCCATTAAGGCTGGGCTATCGCCCTATCCCAACCTTCCTCGGGCCCTTCTAGAAACCGGTCAGTTACAGTCAAACGCCTATAGTCTATGGCTTAACGACCTCGACGCTTCGACAGGCTCTATCCTTTTCGGAGGCGTAGATACGGAGAAATACGTGGGTACCTTGGCCACCCTCCCTATCGTGCCATTCAACCTCGGTGGAGAGAACATCTACGCAGAGTTTATCCTTGCCCTTACCGGCCTTGGTATAGGCGGTGTCGCCGGGAGCATATCTCCCAATCTGCGGATTCCAGTGCTCCTAGATTCTGGTACTTCGCTAGTTTACCTGCCTACAGCATATGCGCAAACGATATTCAATTACTTCAACGCAAGATACGATCCTAGCCAAGAGGTCGCATTCGTAGACTGCGATCTCGTAAATTCAAATCAGACGATCGACTTCACCTTTTCCGAGCCTACAATCTCTGTACCGATGAACGAAATGGTACAGATAGCAGGCTACTACGGTCGGCAACCTGTTTGCATTCTTGGTATCTCCACTCTCGGGGATGATACAACCATACTTGGCGACACCTTTCTCAGGAGTGCGTACGTCGTGTACGACCTCACGAACAACCAAATCAGCATTGCGCCTACGAAGTTCAACGCTACAGCGGATAACATTATGGAAATCACGAACGGGACGAATCGCGTGCCTGGTGCTACGATTGTCACGGGAGCGGTGGCCAGTGTCACTGGTGCCACGGCCAGCGCGAGGCTGGGCACTGCATCCGTCGTTATCACCGGGGTGGCGACGTCCACCGCCGGTGCTGCGGCGAGGAAAACCGCGATGCCTGCTGCTGCTGCAGCGGTAGCTGGGGCTGGACTTCTGTTTGCCTTGTGAATAAAGGAGCCCTTGAGTCTTGACGCATTCATGTTACGTTGTCATGCTCGTCATGCATGCACGCTTTCGTTTGGTAATGATCGCATATTCGTACTCGGCATCCTGCTAGAAGCGTTAGCATTGTATAGGCGTTAGTTGGTGTCTACCAAACTTCTGGGATGCAAGTACATCGCTCTGGGCGCTGTATTTGTGTGCATACCGGAGTATATTCCTAGATGGACCTTATGTATGGCTCATAGGTAGATAGAAGAGATCATCGTTACATTGGTTCTGAACTCCAGAGTCAGTCTGCCCTGGAGTCTATTCTGTCCATGAAGAGGAACGGTTTATCTGGGTCTCCCAGAAGCAGCTCTCATTGATTTACTAAACGTAGAATGTAGCCTTCAGTCATTCTAGCACTCTCACTCGAGTCGGTTCAGATAATCTTAACGTTATTTGCGTTCGCACGTGCCCTCGTTAAAGAACCCTGCGATTGTTCGTCTCGGACCGCACCTCGCTTATCTCCGTAAGGACTGATTATAGCCAGTTTAAGGACTGAAGTTCCTGATCATTGGCTGTTTGGCGCAATGGTAGCGCGTTCCCCTCCTATGTAACGGATGCAGGGAAAGGCTGTGGGTTCGAGTCCCATGACGGTCGCTTTTGAGGCTCTGTCATGATTGGGACGTTCTTTGATTTATAGGATGTGCTTTTTGCTCTCATATCATCAATGTCACGGAAAACCGGAGGGGAGCTTACAGTGGTGGCTACGGGGGCAAGCCAAGCGAGGAGGGTACGGCATACATCACGCGAGGACGTCGACGGCAACACAATCGCTAAGAGAGAACTATAGGAAATCGTAATATCGTACCCAAAGGTTAGACCGAGTATAGCATACGATGATGAGAATAGGCGAGAGAAAGAGCTGTGCCACATTAGTGTTCATAGGACAACTATCTCTGCGCACCAACCACCTAATGACAATCCGTCCATCTACCGAGCTTGAGATGGTGCTTTTCCCGTTTCTCCTCGTATATGGATCTAGATACGAGCTATGAACTTTTCTCTCTCAACAATACAAAAGCTTCCGCATGAAATAAAACAGCCGTACCGTTACCGCACCGTAGCCCCTAAGACTAATTCTATGCTCATACTAAACACACCGCAAGAAACGATTTGAAACGGTCATTAGTTGCGGAAGGAGTAATCCTCTCTTTGCACAAATGCATGCTGTCTGAGAAAAAGATCTCGGTCCGAGAAAGGTACATAATATCCTGCGCCGGCACTCTGGTTTCATAGGCCTGAATTACTGGCGCCCGGGGGGGGTCCTCCTGTAGGTTTATATTTCTCCAGGATGATGAGCGATAGATTAGGAGGTCGTCATGGGAGGATCAGAAATGACATCAAGGCCGTAAGAGCTTCTTTGTCGGAATCATGCTCCTAATAAGGGTTGATGGAGAAGGGCTTCCTTGATTGATTTATCAAAGAAGATTTTCTCAAATGCACCGTATAGGCCACGTGCTTCGCTAATACTAATAAACATGCAGTATATCGACCTCGAGCCCCGGGCACATGAGCCGGTAGCTCATGTCAGGAATATTATGTGCGAAAGGCTACTTCAATCTGTTTTCCGGGTCGTTAGTGGTATCAAGTGTTCCTATGGGGTGACTTAATCGACTTGGAGATCATCTGCGGTGCTACAACCAAAAACGCTGGTTCAAGGGCATCTTGTAACGTGGTCTCGAGAAAAGACTCTGAGGTCAGGCTGGTCAAGAAAAAGCCAAGAAGTTGCAAGAGTTCGGGCATCCCTTTGTTCTTCCGCAAGTGTTTCCATAGATTCATGCTCTGACATACCCCCGTGGCAAAGTGCAGCGATCATGGTACCTTCATGGCCTGAAGTTTCGACGTTGGGTTATTCACCTCATTGCGCCCAGCATTACCATGGAACGCCTTACGTGCTCTATACATCCAAGGGGGTTGGCGGGTCATGCATAGATCAAATCCCCAGAAAGATATAAACTGGAGTGTGCTCCACTACGAGAATACTTTCCTGTCACTCCATCGTCTTCAGTTCAACACGATCAGTTACAAACATCGACCTGTTCGATGCCAGTTAACCTCCTGGCTTACTTCCGAGAGTCGAAAACAGTAGCCACAATGAAGTTGACAGTGCTCGTGGTCTTCGTCACCGTCGGCATTCTCTCTCTGCTGAGTTCAGGTAAGACTGGACCATCCCCGAAGGCCATAAAAGCAACGCTCGCCTATAGTGAAGACAGCCTCACGCCCAGCTAAGCGCTTCCGCAAGGCAAATAGAAGCGGCGTTTGCTGGCGGACGCCCGAGCATACCGTCGAAACCAAGTATTTGGCCGTGTCGCAAGCCAACCATCACCATTTCCCCTCTGCTCTCTCATATCCTTCAATCCCTCACGTTATCAAGCCACGTCCTTCCTCATCACCATCATCTGCCAAACCTCGCTAACACATCCTCACCCACAGCCTACGCATCACCGCTCCCTAATACAGTCACCGAACGCTGGCACCAAGCGCACCTCAAAGCCATCATCGACCCCTTCCTCTGGAGCCACAGCAAAATTGGTGCCACCGGCGCCTCTACCGTGCGCGGCAACTTTGTCAACCTCACCATCACGACCGACTTCCAACAGCTCACCATCAGCAAATCACCCTCGGGCGACTACGACACCACCTTCATCAACATAGACCGGGAGCTGCACGCCGAGGCTTCGCCGGAGGGTACCTACCCCAACCCTGACGGTACCTATTCAAAGGAAAGAAACAAGTATCCACGCAGCATCGACGCGGTCGACGACGAGGACACGTGGGTAGAAGGCTCTTCTTCATTGAATGAGACCACGCCAGAGGAGACGCTGCAGCTGACTGCCACGCACAAGAACACCGCGAGACGTGAGCACCACCATCCGGATCCCAAAGGCAACTGGATAAATGCGCTCATCTGCATGTTTATACCGAACCCGGGGCATGCGGGATGCGCGGAGAAGGATCCACACGCGCATGAAAGATAGCGGCAGACGCGCTGAGAAAGCTGCGGGGGATGGCCAGAGCATCTTGAGAGGCAAGAGGGCATGCTTTTCGTTCGACCCATGGACCTGCGGTAGGGATCCGATGCTGTGAGCCTGCGGAGGGGTTAGATTCTGAGATAAGGGGACTAGCGATGGTTGGAGAGGCTTGGAGATCGGCACCGCCACAGTACAGCGTGCATTTCTGGGTCGTGTGAAGGCGCTATGACAGTCGTTCGGATATTCAGCAGTGCTTAATCCGCGGCGGACTTGTCGAGGCTGCACTGACCGTAATAACGGTATAGTTAGAAATGTGATATCGGTGGCTGTATACAGAACTACCCTTCTGTGGACTTTCCGAGACGAGTATAATGCAGGTACTTACACACCGACAGGGCTCTAAACCACCATGCTATATCCCGTCTCGCTAGAACGATGATTGTTAATATACATCCAGGCCCAGTAAACACCAAGCAAACCTTCCACCACGTCGCCAGTGCAGGGCTATGCGTGGCCGTTACCATAATACTCAACATGCTGCGCCTCCTTCTCTTCGCTCATCTGACTTCCACTCGGTGTCTTGCCGATGCTCTTCCAATACTCTTCCCGTTCTTTCAGCACCTCGCTGCACCATTGCGCAACTTCTGGCAACACGATCCTCTGCGCAACCCATGAGAACTGACAACAAAATTAGCGTTTTTCTTCCCCAAATCCGAATTTGAAGCGGCCAGCTCGAAAATACCAGCATTTGCTAGCCGTCAACCAACTCACCTCCCCAAGATCTATCCTCCCCTGATTTGCCCGCTCATACTCCACCATCTGCAGCAGCAGCTCAATCTTATCGACATCCTTCACAAACCTCGCCTCCAACGTCACTCCCTCCTCATACTCAACCCAACACGTCCTAATCTCCTCCCCACTCAGCCCCCCTCCCACGCCTCCCAGCAACTCCCCACACAAATACCCCATCGTGCTCTCCTCCCGCCTCGACTTCTCCGCCTTCAGCACCCCATCCACCGGCGTGATATCCCCTACCAATAACTCCGCCATGTCGTGCACCAGCGCCATCTTCGTGCACCGCGGGACGTTGAGCCGCGAGGAGAGGGAGGAGGGCGCGAGCATGGTGATGATGGACATGCGGTACATGTGGTCGGCGATGGACTCGCCGGCGGAGATGCCGAAGCGGCGCCAGCCTTCGCGCTTGGTGGTTTTTAGCCGCGAGAGCATGTGGAAGAAGGGGATTGGGGAGGAGGTGTAAGGTTGGAC
>JAGFMK010000667.1:0-11548 GCA_021030975.1 Lichenothelia convexa | reverse complement strand
CAATCCTATCCTTCTTTTTATCCAATCAATCAAGCGAAGAGGTCACGGATTGGATTGATTGATTGCTGACCACGCTGGATGGAAGCGACAACGCGAGGCTATCTGTGCTACTACATGATGGTTCGCCAGAAGCCCATATCGTCCATTGACAGGCCCTGCCGCTGATTTGAAGGCAGCGGCACAAGCGTTGTCGTCAGTTTTGAACCGAGAATCTCTTGCTGCAGGCACATTCTACCTACATATATGCATGTCTTACATGCACACCTCTCGTCCGCAGCCTCGAATATGGTGCCCAGGCTAGCAGCCCTCTGAAACGCGCAACACCTTCCAACCTTCATCTTCGTGAAAATCTTCTCATCCTTGGTCAGAATCTTTTGAACTTCTTCAAGAAGCACTGCACGCACTGCCTGAGAGAGGCTGCGAGTGGACACTGGGTCCGAATTGTCTGCGCAAACGAGAAGCTCCGGAAGAACATCCGCCGCACGCACCGACGATATTTTGTCCGTTGGCTTTTTGCGGGGGCGCGATTCTGGTTCTGGAATCGGAAGAAGCGTTCTGTGGCGACTAAGCCTCGACGAAGACGGAGCGTCGGTGAAAAGGTCTGAATCGGTATTTGCATCCGGGTCAGGCCGCGCGATACCAGGGGCAGTAGTGCCAGCATGTGGTGAAGAAACGGGCGCTGTCGGTGGGAAGACTCCGCTCAATGAACGTGGCGAAGCATCATGCCACGGAAGAGCAGCGCTTCTGCCCAGAGCGCGTGGCGCAGAAACATCGGAAGTCGGTGTGAAACCCGTCCCAAAAGAGTGTGGCGTAGCGGATGAATGCGGAGTTAAAACGTTGAACGAACTTGACCGGCTAGATGCTATCGTGAAACCTCTACCAATGGAAGCTGGTGTCGAAGCAGCAGATTCCATTGGCGCGCCCCGGACGCCGGACTGGGGCGCCATATGTGCCGCATCTGCCTGACTGGAAAGCTCTAGCACCGCATCAACTTCTGCAGTACCAAGTGTTGGTGAACCTTGGGCGAATCTTGGCCGCTTAGCGGCCTTGCCAGGAGTCTGTCTCTCTACGAAATCGCTCCGGAACCCATCGATCAAAGTCCGAAGCCCGCGAATGTCATGCTGGAGTGCCTCTGTGTTTGCCGACGATGAAGCAGAAACGTTTTGCGTTTCGAGCTCGGCCCGAAAGCTCTCAATCGAACCATGAAACCCACGTATGACGCCTTCAAGTCCCTCGTTAATCCGAGACGCTGACACTGAAGCTCTTTGCTGCTCTAGATCGGTACGGAAGCTTTCGATTGAACCTTGAAGCTTGCGAAGATCATCCCGAAGCCTCTCGCCGAGTACACTTGCTTCTGTACTCGTGACTGCTGGAAGAGAAGCTCTCTGTTCTGAGAAGGTTTGGAGCTGTTGATCAAAACGGTCCTGGAAACCACCCAGCCAAGTTTTGAACGTAGATGATAGAGTAGATGCTCTTTCATCTAAGGAAGCATGAAGTTGGCGCTGAAACTCGCTCGGGAGATCGCCAATCGAACCACGAGCACTCCGGACCGATCCTTCGAGAGCCGTCGTCTCCTTGCTTGCGGATAAGGAAGCGGAAACTGAATTCATTTGTCGCGCGGAATCTCGAAGCTGTCCTTCCAAGGCTTTCAGAGCATCAGCTATAGAAGCAACCCGGCCACTGAGGTCCAAATCTTTCTCCAAGCGGGAAATCTCTGCTTTCTGCTCCATAATCACCGCTTGCTGAGCTGAGATTTAGGTCTTCTGTTGGATAGACTCTTCCTTGAGAGTTGTATTTGAAGCAAGGAGCTCGTGTACCTGTTTCTTGAGGCTTTGAATCTCATAGTCCTTTATAACATTGTCCCTGATGTAGGTATCGTTCGCGGCCTTCAGAGAATGAAGCTCTAGACGTTCATTGGAAGAATCTTTCGACTGCATGGAAGCAAAACTTTCACAGAGTTTGTCGAGCTTGGTGGAAAGACTTTGCAAAGAATCCGGAATCGGTCTCCCTTCAAGAGTGTTCTTGATTATGCGAAGCTCATCCAGGCCGGTTCCAACTTTTCCACGGAAATCATTCTCCTTGGGCCGTGGGGCAGGTTTTAGGAACGGAGCAGAAGCGTTGACCACCGCAAGGGTGCCGGAGGCCCGTGCTGCTCTCGTTTTTGAAGCTTGGTGCGCTAGGCCTGGCTTGACGGCCTGTTCGGCGGGTAGAAGACTGGGTGGAAGCGGCGTGACGGCGGGTCTGTTGATCAGGGAGCCCAAACTAGCTGGCGGGCTTGAAGCAGGAGGGGAAGCGGTGATGGATGTGGCGAGCGAGTTATTGGCTGCGCTCGGCAGTGAAGATAGTGCATTCGCCAGTACTGGCGAACGAGCTGAAAGATTGAAACGGGAAGCTTCATCGTCGGAACTGTCGTCGTCTTGCGGAGGAAGCAAGGGAAGATCCCAGATCGAGCCGGATCTACGTTTGCTCATATTTCGCAGTGCGCGCTAGGTAAGCCTGTCACTCCACAGTTTCTCGCAGAGTTTGTGAGAGTTCGAAATTTGGTTCCTACAGTACAAGAGAGAATCTCTGCAGGGCTCAGGCAAGCGGCCCGTAGCCCCGCCACTGCCCGCATCAAATTATCAATTTGGCAAAGCTGGTGCCCAAAAACTAGGTGAGACTGTTGCGCTAGTCCGATCGAGATTGTATACAGTTGTATTCAGAGAGCTGCGTTGCAATCAAGTTCCATCGGGCGGGCCTGAAACATCGGTGCTTCTTTAAGGGGACGTTTAGCAAAATGATTTTGACGGCATTGACCTCATCTCCCTTACATCTTTCCCGCGAGAAGCAGAATTATTAGGAGCACTTCGTCTGTCTTGGAGAAGCATTTTTAAGCAGGCAGGCCTGTGAATATGCACCTGCATGTATTGCTCAGTGTCCTGCCTAAACACATACAACATCCACCAATGTCGTAGAATACACAAAGCTACAGGACATGTCTGCCCTAACTGCTGACACAGACAAAGGTAGACCAGCTCGTTGTATCCTTCCCGCTTTTAAATCCACCTCCCTTCCCTGCGTACACTGTTGAGTATTTCGCTGCATGCCCCTGTGTTGGAAGACGGTTGGAAGGAACGTCCGGGACGGGTTAAGGACGCTTGGAGTTTGATACTACCTAGGTATCTCTTATGTCAGCTGTGCGGCTGGGTCCCGGTATGAGTGAGGCAAAGGCGGAGCTGAGGAAGGCCGTGTGTCAATGCAGAAGATCGATCAATGGATACATGCCATTGCTTTATGTGCCCATCCATGAGGGTCGGACGGCACGGCCTGAGCTACATTGCACCTGCTCAGAATCTCACAGCTCAGTTTCATTAGTGCACTTGCTCGGGCTCGAAATTCTTGTCGAGATTGCCGATCAACCTTTCGACTGGAGAAGCAACAACAGAAGGAAGAAGCCTTGAGACCTGCGTTGTCTCGGGAGTCTCACGTCTATGCGATAAGCCTGCGACGGACTCTAAACAGACTGGCTGTCTAGGCAGACAGATGGTAATACTATGAAGATTGACGGCTAAAGTCCCCATGCGTGTCAACCAGAGCGACGGAGCCTCGGGCACAGTATCGCCGAAGCGGCGCTCGTGCTAAACCCAGCTGCGGCTCGTGGGGAATTTCATCTATCCGAGGCCATGGAGCTTTTCGTCGCTGCACTGCTTAGAGGTCCATAGCTTAATACAACTCATAGTTTAATATAACTTTTAAAGCTATGTACCTATTTAAATATTAGATAAGTAGTTTATAGAAGTAGTAGATCTATATAGAAGTATTAGGAATAATCTCCTAGTCCTATACTATTATCTAATAGACTAGATAAACCTATAATTAAGTTAGAAACTTATAAGAGTAGTAGAGAGCGTAAAATTATAATTATAGCTAAGTATTACCTTATATATAATAACTTTTATAGAAATATAAGTAAGCCTTACTTTAATAGAGTAAAGTCTTATATATATAAAATAAAACTCTATATCGCGAGACAGGCACCTAGGTCCTTCAAGACTAAAGCCCTAGCGCGAGTCGTTCTCATCCCCCTTTAGTAGAAGCCTATTCAGACACGTATCATCACGCTAGGATCACAACACTGAATGATCCTGTGTCTTTACTCCCAAGGAAAATCTACCCAAGGCTTCCCACCTGTTTCCGCTGCCAGATCCGCCATCCTCTTCCATCGCCAACTACCTTCGCCGGGGTTTACAAGCTCGTTGTTGTTACCCATGCCATCACTAGTGTGATTGATCTTGCCCTCTCCCATAAGAAATCGCAAATATTTCGATGGGTCCTCAGAACGCTCCTTCACGGCCTGCTTCTTGAATCTGTCTAGGTCGGTTTCAGTAATCTCAATATCACCAGCGCCGGCGCTTTTCATTGTCGAGGCTATTTGGGAAATGGAGACCGTGTCGCCGCCGATGTGTACTGTCTCGGGTAGTTTCTCTTTGGGCGTAGACGCCAACTGCACGACTGTTTTGCCAACGTCATCGAGCGATGTGAATGAGACCGGTGACTCGGCCGAGCCAACACTCTCATATTTGCCGTGTTTGGAATCGAATCCGAACCATGGCCCAATGCTGTCTTCAAGGAAGAGGCCGCAAAAGATGCGGCAGATCCTGATATGGGGATTTGTCTTCCTCGCCAGCTCAATGTGGTGTTTCTTCCTATCCCACTCTGGGTGGGGGAAGTCATGCACCGTATGATCGACGCCAAACTCGGAAGGAAAGTAGATCTTAACTTTGGAGCCAGGGAGTGCTTGCACAAGCTTATCTTTCAGATCGTGTCCCGTGGGCCCTATGGCGCTGACTAGGACGTCTACATCGGCTACAGCAGCACGGAGGTCATTTTCATCATAGCTGCGGATCTTAGCATTGCCGTTGTTTTGCCAATTTGTGAGCTGGTCAGACGAGGCAGCGGGCTTCCTGGAAAGAAGAATGACTTCCGAAAAGCGGGACCGGAATCCGGGGGCGAGAAAGGCGGAGGTTATGTGTTCCCCGAGATGGCCCGTGGCTCCAGCGATAGCTACTGTGGGCAAACTGTTTTGTGGTTGACGTTCAGACATTATGCCTAGGACTGAACCTTGTGTGCACGGTTATAGGCACGGGTCTCTTTCACGACAAAGGAATGCGCGGACTTACAGGCCTAGTTAATGGTTAGAAAATGCAGCGCCCGAGAATCACGGATAGAGTACCCCGCCTCTGCAGGTGGTCTTCAGTTAGGTATTACGCAATTGTGACGATCAGCTGCACGAAGCTCCGAGCCTTTGCTTCTATGTTACGCTACTTCAGAGTCGCATTTACAGCTCAGTGCAGTACCTTCGGCCTGAACTTCAAAGTAATGGTATGTCAATACCCTTACAAAGAGTTGGTGGAACAACCGTCGCAGTGCGACTGAATACACTACTTCTACTGTATACGATCCATTCCACCATAGCGCTGTTGCAAGCTCATAGTCCTTCCCTCTTTCTTCCTTTCCTTCAAAGGACCGTCATGCAATCTGTATCTCCCAACCCTCCCGCTCTGACAGCCCACCATACCAATGCTCTCATAGCATACTCCACGAAAATGTTCCAATATTTTCCATTGTGCCGCCCGCTGGAGGAAATGGTTTTGTTGGCTGCGCGAGAGCCGCGGTCTACCGGTTACGTTCATTTTGCGTGCCTCGAGCCCTTGTACTTTGGAACGTTGTCGACCACGTAGCTCGTTCTAAGCCAGATGGGATCGATGTCTGGTGGGGTCAATGGCGTAAGCAATTCGAGAGGAGAGTCTCCATCGAAGCCTGCTCGGTGTCAGTGTAATGCACGGTCATGGGGATGGTTTCTCACGTACTGGTTCAATAGCAGCTTACCAACCGGTTCGTTTCCAGGTCTTTGATCGATGGGATGTGCGCTCAACATACCAAGTCCGTTAGAGCAGCCACTGTACGGTGAGCGGCTTTGCTAGAAGGCGCAGCTCGGAGTGGAAGTTCTTTCTGGTCGTATCGGTTTTATGAAGCTCAAGCAGCGGAAGCTAACAGAGCCGCATCTTGAAGGCCGTCAACCGAAGCCTTTGTTTCTGCCAGGTTTGGATTTTTGTGTCGACTCACCAAATCGTTCCTTGTGAGAAAACAAAAATGTGAAAGGCGAATGGATAGCGATCAACTGAGTAATTCTTGGTTGTGGTGTCCGCTAGCTTCTGTGAATCTATTTTGATTACCTAGGCCGGGACCAGGAGTGAATTCTTTATAAACCGACCTAAATTAATCGCACTAAGGAAGAAGTAAATCTAACCATTAATTAATAAGGAGGTGAGTGTCTTAAGCAACTAGAGTATAGAACAGAATTCGAAAGAGTAGATGGAGATGAGTAACACGGCCAAGCTTCGTATCGCTGTATAGGTTAAGTTGCATATGCGTCTTAAGCACTTTAGACCCCTAAGCACCTCTAGGTGAGTAGTTCACTTGAGGCTGCGTATGTAAACCGAATTATAAGGTCGACGTGCGCTGCCTAGGACCGACTCAGGCATCCTATAATACTGGAGGTCCCTAGTGAGCTTTCCACTTGAGGCGGTTATTGAGACGTACTTGGTAGGTCGACATCCGCTGCACATATAAAACCCAGGCAACGTCACTATACCAGAGGTCTCCTGATGATCTTTTCATTTGATCTTCGTTCTAATCTCAAAGGACTCAATAGTGTTACGGCGCTGCTAGAACAAAGTGTGCACATGCATAGAGGTTTCTCGCAGATGAAGATTTCGGAGGCTATTACATTCACCCACAATTCACAACAAATTTGTGAATACGCGTGGCAGCTGATGAGATCGGAGGGATTGGTCCTTAGTGGTTAGAAGCCAAAGTCTTTCTTCGCAGCTTCTTCCATCTTCGCTCCCGCGGGACTACTGTTGCCTTGGGTAAATGGTTTTGTTCTGGGATGTGTAAGACGTTCAGTCCTGCTAGAAAAGCTGAAAATAAATTCGCCAGAACGCTAAAAATGGGAGTGGCAGAGCCTGTAGAGACAGAGAACGCCGCAGGGACATACGAGGAGGTGTGGTATATGGTGCAGTTTTCGGAAGTCGAACTCCAGAGACGGAGGGCACGGCCGCAAACGGGAGCTGCGACGGAGCCGAATGAACCGCGTTGCATAGGATGGGATTGAGGTCTCACGGATGAATCTGTGGGTGTCTGCGTGGGAGTCAGACTTTAAGGCAACAGCACTCGCGAATCCGGAGGAGGGATGCAAAACTGCATTCGGGATGAGATTTGTTTGACAGGAAGCATTGGGAACAGTGATATCGCTTCTAAGGTAATCTCTTCCAATATTTCCGCTGTCGAAGTGTGGGACTGTCGCTCTGCCGCCATATTAGGATTTCTACAGACTCGAGCGGTAAAAATGACTTACATCTGTTGGAGGACAATATGGCTTAACCCCTCAGTCTAGAACCTACGTGCGAGCGCACGCGTGTGTTCCAGATTGTAAGATGGAGCTTGTCATCGCAATGGACCGGGTTAAGCTTGGAGAGCCGGGTTCAAACAGCGAGCCAAGCTGCGACGGCTTTCGAGCGGTCCAAGATTTTTCCCATGACCTCCGCTGAAATTGCGCTTTTGGCTGTGCACGTGCGCAGACGGGCAATAAAAGACGTATTGGAGCCGGAAGCTGAGAGTTTCTGACGACTTCTATGGCATGGTCGAACACCACCTAGTGTGCCTGGCGAGACTGCTGCAGTTCCACCACACAATGTTGGCAGGCCTGGCCTCCGCTTGTGGATTGAAAGTTTGAGTGGATCGATCTTGTCCGACCCCGACCTGCCCCAGCTCGGTCGTTCCCTTATCTTTGTTGTTTTATCGTGCTCCGACTCCCAGGTTCCTCGCCATCCAGCTCTTGTTACTTTGCTTGGTAGCTTTGGAACGGGAATGTCGTGGGCATATTTCGTATTTGTGAATCCGATAGCGATGAGCTACAGCAATTGCAAGCTTCTCAGCAATCATCGGCTGGTAGGACCATCGAGCGATACGAGGAGCGAGAGGCTGCGCACCGAGCTGGAAGCATGGTAGTGTGAGGGAAGGACTACTTGGGCTGCGGACGCTGCGGGTGGTCCTCTGGAGTGAGAGTGAGAGTGTGTGCGCCGCAGTCGCAGATCGTGCATTATCGAATGCCAAGGTAGTTTGAGGAGTATGATGTGCGAGCGCTGTGCCGGTGGAGCGGTATTGTCGTCGCGCAGTGAGACGTCGAGGGCAGCGAAGAAGGCGAGGAACAGGAGGCGGCCATGATCCTGTTTGTGCGAGGAGGCTGATGCAATGACCTTCGTAAATGTGAGATGTCTGATGCAATGACCTTTGTAAATGTGAGTTCTCTGATGCGGAGACGATGCAGCAGTTAGCGGAGGTGCTTGTGGGGTGGGGATTTAAGGCCGGACCTACTACTATGCATGCCGCAATCCCTCCGCTAGAAGATTATTGCCCCGACCTCACTTCTCGACAGGACCACTATACAATGGTTTGTATGCTTTGCGACAGTGGGGATGACGGAATCGCCGGTATGTCTTCTTTGTGCCTTAGGAGTACTGATATGAATACAGCTGTCCTTGTCCTCAATTGCGGCGGCCCCCTGAGGGAATAAGCAAGGTGACATCAGGTGTGACCAGGTTATGTGGCGGTTTACAGGCCGCCGCACCAGAATCGCTACAAACTCCGGGTGTACTCCGTATACTTATCCAACAATGAAACAACAGTAAAACCTCTTAGACGTGCTATGGATGGCTATGCATCCACATCCTGGAGACCATCAGGCCATCTTCGTGTATTAACTTTTAACAATATGAACCAACCCCGCCTTACCCCTCGTGCCCCTCTTTACCGTTGCGGAAATTTCCCCTCCACACGTCACCCTATAAACACGATAAAATAGGAGAAGGTCCCCATTTCGACAGGATGAAGCTGCTCGCCCTTGTATTATTATCAAAGATATCGGTGCCGCCTAAAGTCCTCTACGATGAGGGACTCCGCGATTGCCCTCGCATTTTCTCTACTCTCAGCTGTCTTAGCAGTCCCGAATGATGATGATTCCGCGATTGTTAGGCAGAATTTCGTAAGAGTTGACGGCCTTCGCTTGAAAGACAACAATGGGATCTACTACCTTACCGGCCTCAACTACTGGGCATGTATGAATCTAGCAGCGGACGACTCAGCCGGTGGTAACTATACCCGCTTCACCACAGAGCTCGATCAAATGGCAGCAAAAGGCGTCAATCATCTTCGTATAATGGCCTCTTCCGAAGGCGCCCCGACGCCGCAACCTTTCAGGATGAATCCGCCGTTGATGCAATCACCCGGAGTGTACAATGAAGACATCTTTGTTGGCCTCGACCGCTGCCTGCACGAAATGTCGTTGCGCGGCATGCGAGCCACCATGACGTTGAATGATGAGTGGCAGTGGAGCGGTGGCTTCGGCCAGTACGTGAGCTGGGCGAACGGCAACGTACAAATCCCCTACCCTCCGTCGTGGAACCTGAGCGCTCCACCGCAGAGACCTGTGCCCGGAACTGGCTGGGGAAATTATACGGAGATAGGAGGTGGCCCATCTGGTTATGCATATCCTTGGAACAACTACACCGACTTTGCAAACATGATGTACACCACACCGCAAGCAGAAGAATGGTACAAGGGTCACATCAACACGGTCCTCAATCGCCGAAACACAGTCAATGGGCGGGTCTATCGAGAAGATCCGACTGTCATGACCTGGCAGCTGGCGAATGAGCCGCAACCCGCCGCAGCTCTAGGATACCTTGGCCCGTACGGACTCGAGCTCCCACCCAACCCTGCCGATCCACTCATCGCCTGGGTCCAGCGGATCTCAACGTACATAAAGTCACTTGCGCCAAACCAACTTGTCAACGTCGGCTTTGAGGGCAAGCAGGGAGAATGGTACTGGAAGGCTGTCCACAACTTCAGCACAATCGACTATGGCACCACTCACTGTTGGGTTCAGAACTGGGGCGTGTACGACATGTACAACTCGAGTCGAGCCAACCTTGAAAATGCGGAGGCTTTCGCAACGGCATTTGTCGCTAATAGTTCGCAATGGGCTATCGATATCAATAAGCCTGTGTTCCTTGAAGAGTTTGGCATGGCTCGGGACAACTGGGAGAATATTGGCAAGGAATACCCATACCTGAGCTCAGCTACGACGACCCACAAGGATGAATACTTTACGGTGAGTCTCTCGGAATACAAAAAGGAGCGACGACTAACGTGCTATCATAGACCATCATCGCCGACGCCGTCAACAGCTTCGAGCACGGAGGTGCCTACGTTGGAACCTGTCCATGGGCCTATGGAGGCATCTACCGCCCGGAGACACAAAAGGCCAACCAGTTTGGCATGGTCTGGGCCGGCGATCCTCCGCACGAGGCGCCAGGCTGGTACGACATCTACGACACCGACGAGGCTATGAATATAATCCAGCGACAGCAACAAGATGTTGCGGAGTTCTTGGCGTGTGGAGGATGAGGTCCTCAAGACGAGAGTTTTATAATGACCTCGGCCAGCGGAGAGCAGAGAGCGACCAACCAAATGTTCGGCTTTTCGCTGGTTGTCATCCGGGCTTAACGCTCGAATTTTTTTCGATAAGTCTTGCCCCGCGTGTATATATCTACTGTAGCATCTTATGTACATAACGCCTTATGTCCTTTGACCTTAGACCACAGTTTCATCAGACGAACATATAGTGTATGTTCAAACGTGGCATAGAAATCTTTAGAACCTGTCCAACTTCCAAACCTTCACATGCCAGCCGACTATGTTCACGCCCTACAGAAGGAGAGTACCTTAGGAAGGAGATGGGGACGAAGCGGCCACTCAAGGAACTGGGAGCCATGCCGGAAGCAGGGCCTTGAAGGTTACAAACTAAAATGACGTCCTACAGAAAGCGAGTAGGAGGGCAAGTGGGAGGAAGCGGTCACTACCTTTGCTCATAGGAGTAGGGATTTAGGGGTAACGACTACCTACATCACATCCTACAAGGAGAAGCGACGGACTTGACCAGGAGAATGAATCAAGGGAACGGTATAGGAGTACTTGGTATGAACCCAAAACTTTAGATCTTCTTCGAATCCAACGCCAATCTCCACGACATCTTTGACAAAATCTCGCCGCGCAAGCGCGACACGCCTGAATGCATGAAACCACTCCCCGACAGTCCTTCTAGCACCACATGAAGAAATCGAATCCCGCCCTCGCCATGTCGTTTTCGCGTCCAACCAGCACCGGTGTAAGCATGTCTCCCTTGGGCTGATTCCTCGCTTGAATCTATGAGAACCACACCCAGATAATCAGGAAGCTACGCTGAACCATCGTCTGACTGAATTCCAAATCCGACTGTGAATCTCGTCCTTGGGAAGGTATATGCCAAACCACCCCAAAGTGACCAGTGAAGCGACCGAAGAAGCAATGAGAGAAGCGACCGATGAAGCGAGATGAAGCGACCGATGAAGCGAGATGAAGCGACCGATGAAGCGAGATGAAGCGCCCGATGAAGCGAGATGAAGCG
>JAGFMK010000666.1:0-11685 GCA_021030975.1 Lichenothelia convexa | reverse complement strand
CCCCCGTCCCCTCCTTGTATATATACACGTTCTCCGGATTGTAAATGTTCTTGTATGGACCGTTTTGTATGTGGTTGATCACCTATCCCCAACATCCCATTAGCCACTGCATTCTCCTGCCCCATCAGCCATTGCTCCTTCGCCCGCCAAGTATTTCCGCGCTCGCACTGTTCTCTAGGCTTAGACCCACCCGTGCCTGAACAGGACAGCTGAGGAGTAGCCAAACAGGTAGAATTGAGGGAGAGGGAAGGAGGGAAGAAGAGAAGTACCCTAGGTTCCAGATCCACCAAAATCGCCCGCGGGATATACCGCGTGTCGTCGGATTGGTAGAAGAATACATCTTTCCGGTCGCCGCCTTCGGTCGCGAAGTCTTCGAGGTTGCCGTCTTGGCTTATGCCGTGCTCTTGGCAGAGCTGTTGCCAGAATTGTGACCCCACTGTTCCCTCACATCACACGGTCAGCTGGTATTTTCTCAAGGCGTTGAGCGATGCTGATATCCAGTAGAGGCGCTTCAGATCGCGCTATCGTGGTATTTCGAGGGGGGATTAAGGTGGTGGTAGGTAGGATGGGCGGGAAAGTAAATACCGCTGTTGCCGCATTGGCCGGCTTGGATAGTGATGATTTCTCTATACTTTGCGTTAGTATTTCATTGGGCGGTGACTGAAACCAGTATAACATACCTAGGCATTGCTATTGCTGCGTTGGAGTGATGGGGATAACGGATGTTGATGTGGAGGTAAGAGAGACTCGCGTCTGAGAGTTGCGCGAGTCACATGACGAACGCCGTCTACGAAATCGAAAATTTACTTGCAGTAAATTCCTACACAGTCTTTGCAGAGTTGATATCTATATCATAACCATCATGACTCGTATCCGCATCTCCCATCACTCTCAAAAACACCCCTCTACAATCACCCTGCTCCAGAAACGCCGCATTCTAGTCTAACCTCTCCCATATCTTGCGAAAATCTCATCTATTCCTCCATCCCCGTCCTAACCATCCTCTTATCCAACGCCCTCCCAAACCTAATCCTAAACAGCACCCCAAAAACAAACACCAAAAAATTAAACTTCAGCACCTCCCAAACCATAGCGCCCGGCCACCTCTCCTCCCCCCTCTCATCCTCCAAATCCCAATCCCAGCTCCTACAAATCTCCAAAAACCTTTTCGGATCGTCGGTAATGCACCCATCTAGCTCCCGCTTGATACACCATCGCATCCTCCTGTCGTCGTTGACTGTCCATGCGAATACCTGGCGCCCGGCTTCTCGCGCTTGTTTGAGGAAGGAGGGACCGCAGGGGCCTTGCAGGACCATTTGTAGCATGTTGAAGGAGACGGAGGGGATGGAGAGGAATTGGCGGGAGTAGGAGATTGAGAAGGAGATGTGGGAGATGGGAAAGCTGGGGAGGTAGTGGTCGCAGAGGGGTAGGTATTTCGCCTGTGGAGTCTCGCATTAGCCATAGTGCGTTGAAAGGAGAAGGTTCGTGGGAGCTTACGGCCCATATACCGAGTACCACTCGCTGGTTCCATGGCCGGTTGTGGATCGGTGGGACTTGTCTAATTGTTTCGCCGATGAGGCGCATTACGTCGTCTGCGTTGTTGTCTAACTGGATCTCCGTCAGAGTGGCCTATCAATCGGACTTGGGCCCCTTCCTACTTTTATATCTAATAAAAGCCATATCTCCTCCTGCCCCGGTTGCGCAAGGAACTTAAGCAGATCCAATAACCTTGGCATCCGATCATGTGGTTCTCTCAACGTGCGAAGTGTGCTCAAGTAGCTCCAATTGCAGTCTATTATCTTTTGCGGTCTTCCAAAACATCGTTTTAACGTAGCGTCCTGTGCGCTATATCAGTTGAAGCCCAAAACTCGTCGCAACAGTGATATCCTGCATGCTTACATGTGACAAAACAACCACTCCATCCTTGGAAAGATGAATATCCGTCTCAATGGCATGCGCTCCTACATGTACGGCCCCAGCAAAGGCACTCATTGTGTTCTCCGCAAACTTGGCCTTGTAGCCACGGTGTGCTATCGCCTGCGGTAATCGTCTGCCATTTTTGTCCTTCCGTGCCCATGCAAAGCTAGCTTTTTAGTCTATTAGCCCCGCCTTCAGGTAACGGTTACACAGAGCTCACATACCGGTGGGGAACAGAACTCGTGGTGGTAACAACGGCTGCTCCGCCAGCTTCTCCATGCTAGTTCGATAAAACATTGGATGAACTCCTAGTCTCTCTAGGAGGGGTGAAATGCGATCTGGTCTACGCATCTTGACTGCCGGTTGCGGATGATCTGCAATATATGGAGGATATGCAGGGCCGTGGCAGCTGAGTGCGCCGGTGTATTGGATGCAGCTGATGGTAGTGAGACGCTAGATAGACAGGCTACTGCATCGCTGTAGTATTATCCGGTTCTTTTGGGAAAACTACTGCAGGTTGCTGTGGCCGCAGCTGCTGACGCAGCCCTCACGAGGTGGTGCATCGTGAGTTAGAGGACGAGGTGTGCGCGAAGACCCGCTAGCTCCGCGGTTGGTGCAGCGGGCTAGGTGTCGATCATACGTCAACCTTTCCAAGCAGGAGTCTAGCGGTAGATCATGATGGGGAAATCCTGTCTCGAAGCGGCTAAGGCACATATATCCCTGTGTCGATCTCTGGGATCATCCAAGCGGACAGCAAGCGAGGGAAATCTCCAGATCAGACGGGGCGGAAATGGGAAGATCATCAGATAACAGGAAGCTCGTATCAAGACCGGTCCAGACCTGACGAATTTTGATCACGGACACTGTTCCTGAGGTTGCATCCCGATTCCAAGCTTACGGGTATGGCTTTTAAGCTTGTTCTTGGTGAAACGCGGATCATTCTGCCTTCTGGACCTCGTGGCCAGTTGCAGTGGCTTGAAATACGGAATGCACTAGCGATTTTCTGAACCCCTCGCACACAAGCCGCAGACAGCCAGAACTGGCAATCTGAAATATTTGTAGGCTTCCAAAAGACCCCATAACTATCGTTGTACTATGAGTTGAGCACTATATATTATGCTGAAATGGGAAGTGCTACAACATCGTACCATTGTCGCCTTGTCCTCCCACTTCTGGATGCCTAAAGAATTGACTTTATATTCAAGCTTTGTTCACCGTCGCATATGTCCCGCACCATCACGTCTTTTTACTCCCTCATGTTGACGACGCACCGGATGCAATCACCCTTCTTCATGTCCTCAAAGGCCTGGTTGATCTTTTCCAGAGGCTGCCGATGGGTGATGAATTCCTCAAGTAAGCTCTATTCATGAACTTTCCCACAGAGCCTCTGCCCTCCTCAATCTATTAAATCATTATACTCATGAATACTGTTAGGCCTACACAGTAGTGCCTGAGCGGACCAGCCGAATAATCGTGGGGTTTCCGTGTACAGAGAAGAGGCACAAATTCGATGCTGGTAGGGGCAACAGAGCAGGATAGCGACATCCTCTTATTGTCTCAACGTAGCCTGTACTACGTGTAGTGCCCTTTGTTATAGATACTCAAGTGTCTATCTGCTTGCACTGCTCACTGTGTAGGGCTCGAACCTACTACTCCCGCGATAAGGGACGCGTCGAGGATGGCCTGAGAATTAGCTATCGTCAACGTGTATTAGGGAGAAGTTCCTAGCGTTTGTCCATGACGCCTCAGTAGACGTCATGCGTTGGTAGTTGCAGCGAGGCAGCGTTTCCAGGCAATACCACGAGGAGGCGCAGAGTCCGCTTTCGTTGCCAATCCCCGGCTCTCCTTGGAGGGGGTAATGGACGGTATGTGAAATTTTTGGAGAAAGCATTTCTGCGGCATCATGCATCTGGCCTTCCATTACTACGGTACTATGCAGTTGTAATTGCGAAGCAAGTTGTCTTTACGCATTTCGAGCGGGTGTCAACCTCACCACCTGCCCTGTAATGCTTCCTCAACTCTGATCGCCGAACTTTCGGCGTCTAATTGTTGTTGAACTCGAAACCAATGAAAACAAGCAATATTGGAGGCTCTAATTGACTTCTGAGGGTTCCTGCTCAGATAAAACGCTCTCGAGCGGTAGTCTACGGCAGGCTGCTCAAAGAAAGCTTCATCGCTAAGTTTTCGGCTCTCTCCTTCCCTTTCCCCTTGGTTGTGAATAATCATGATCGGAGTTGACTTGGGGAGCGGTGTACCCCGGAATGCCACAGAATGTCAGCTCGCAGTGTCAAATTGGTCATCGCTGTTGATATTCCAAAGTCGCACACCTGGAACCGGACCGGACGTACCTGAGGCAATGTCTCGTTTGCGCTCTGATCATGTGTGGTGCGTCTACTGATTGGTTAGAACATGGACTGGATAGGTCATTGATTACTCAAAGGTTACTAGAGACGAAGCAACGGTATGACTGGACACCGCTGGATGCTTGTATGCTTTGCAGTTACTACAAAACACATAAACATAAACTTTATAGCTGGCTCCCTGTGTGTGAAATAGGCTTCTACCCAGAGTGGAAAGGGAGATGTAGATGCGCTTGTCCTCAAAATTTCGCACTCGTTGCGCCATTTGAACTTCTAAGATTTCTTAGAGTGGAGTCGTGTTTTCTAGCTTTTCTAGAGGTAAGACAACGTGGTTGTAAACTAGCTTCGGCCATGTTGATCCTGGGTCAGCCCGATAAAAGCCGGGCTTCAACGCTGCAGGCTTATTATCACGTAGGACCTTCCAGAAATAGCTCTGCGAATCATCGCCGTGGTACTGTATCTCCACGTGCTGATCCTCCCACCAGGGCGCCTCATCCCCATGTCTTTCCACAGCTTCGAAGTACGGCGGCTGAAGAGACCTGGCATCTGGAAAAGGCCCTACAAGTACTGGTTTGAACTCGTGGCTTCTCAGGCAATAGTCTACGAGACTTGCAAAGCGGCTGCCGCTGCGCCTGTAAACATCGCCAATCTTCAGCCGCGTTGCAGCAACTAGAGCCTGGAGACCTTGTGAATGGTCGTAATCAATCGCTGTCCAGCAACCGATTTGATATCTTGACCCATGGTAGCGGTTCAGCCTGCTCATCTTACTATGACTGATTCAAAACGCATACAGAAGGAGGCCAAGCTCATAGTAAACCTCTGTGTAGCGGAAATTCTCAGCTGCTTGACCAAACCGTGCTGTAGACCTATTTCCCTGCTCCAGTCCGGTGGGATCGAAAAGTAGATATGGACTCAGAATCAGTATGTCATGGGGCGGGGCTTGCCTTGCAGCTTCGCGCGTATAGTAACGAATGTTTTCGGGTCTGAAGCATCGATGTAGAGAGCTCTGATAGAAAGGTTTAGAACATAAAGCAATGAACGATATTGCAAGGATCCGGGCTAGACCAATGTGTGCTTTAAGATGCTTTGCCTGTCGGTATTCTTGATCGCACAGAAGCCGACGGAGGGTTGTGCACTCTCTCCACGTACCGGTACAATCGACGTATAATTGGAGTGTCATGCGTTGAAGAAGTCTTCGGTAGATATCTCGAGGGAACCTCCAGGTGTTGACTGGAACAGGCTCTCGTACTCGTCTGAACCTTATCCGTGGTCCCTCATCATTGCTCTCGCCCCTTACTTCCTCAGCTTCTCTGGACATTGGGTCAGACACAGTATCATTATCCATGTTGGAACGAGCTGCATGCCTTGAGAGATCTCTGATCCTGTTGTTGCTACTGGAGCGTCTGCGTTGTCCCGTTTCACGTAGACAATACTGTCTGTCGTTTGCGGAGCAGCGATTAAGGATAACGTAAGACTAGCAGGTTCGCTCTCTGCAAGCCGTTTGAGCATAACCAATAAGTTATAGCGCCAAAGCCTGTGCCTCCAAAACCTCTGAATCGTGATGGCATGTTTGCGAAGGCATCTGTAACCATATCGCACGAGGTAGCCACGGGACAATCGTTGGACCCAAAGGGCCAGTACAGGCAACTTCTTGTACGCCTTTCGCACAGTCCTGGCCCTCCATATGCTTTGCAGTTTAATGACTTTCCGCCGATTATCCCATTCGTCGAATCGCGGATGGACCAGCGGTGCATGTGCCTGCAAGAACTTTTCAAAAGCCTTGAATCGCGTTGGAGAAAGTATAGACCCAAGAAGAACAAAAGTGGACTCCGCTTGAACGTTGGTCAATAGGGCAGTGGTCTCGATTCCAGGGATCGTAGCGCCTCGAACTTCCCGATCTCCCTCTGAGAGCCTTATCAACTCATCGTAAGTTTGTTCAACATCTTCATCTTCATCTTCATCCAGACCACAGCCAATGTAATCGGCAATCAAACCGAGATTAGCATCATCGGGGACTTCACTGGCAATCAATCTGGGAACATCAACAACAAGAAGGTATCCTCTATCCACTAGATCTGGTGAGATTAGTTGAATCACAAATCTGCGGGAGCTTTCCCTCGTGTACACCTCATGGTGGGCGCTCAGTCGTCGTTCGTTTCTGTGTGGTCAAGGTATACCTTCACAGCAAAACTTCCGTGTCGTCCTCCCGTGAAAGATGTGGAAATGAAAAGATCTCTTACTAAGCTTGGACTTAGAAGCCAGCTGAAGTTGTATGGGTGGAGAACTTCTGTGCTGAGTCCTTTATCAACCAACTCTTTGGGTCGGCGAAGAAGTCCTTCTGAAGACGTAGTCGGAGGCTGCACGAGATTTCTCAGGAACTCGTTGCTTTCCTGGAGTTCTTGCAATAACTCGAACAATCTCTTTTTGTCACTCGCGGCCCAAAGGAGTCTTCGAATAAATACGCTTTGCTGCTGGGTAACTTCATTATCTCTATGCTGCCGTTTTGAAGCTTTTGACACGTCGCCAACGGCCAAGATGGGCGGTAGAGTGGGAGCTGTTCCAGCGTCTGCTGGCTTTCGAGTTCTTAGAGACGAGGTCGAAACATCTTTCTGAGATTCCGCCGGATGAAGCGTCGCTTCTCCCGATGCGAACTTGTGCCACCAACGGCTATGGAAGATCTTCCGTCGCTGAACCACGGCAGTATGATGGCTGTCTGATTCAGAGACCTGATTCCCTTCAATTGCAAGATCTGTGCAAGGTATTATAAGATTGATTTTAGGTCAACAGCTGATTGATGCTTCATATTACCGTCTTTCCGCAGTATATATTTGCCGATAATCTCCTGGCACTTTTCAAAATTTCCCTTCATAGCGGCCAGTTCGTCTACGATAGATGTTTTATAGATTGGGCCATGGTCTTCATGTCCGCACTGTCTCGTAACGAAAGATCAGTCGGATCTAATGAAGTTGGATAGTAACAGGGACAGTTGTGTATTCTACTAACTGGGCGCCACAAGCAAGTTTGAGTAAGGACTGGAACGTTGCGTACTGTGTTTAGACTTACAATTGATATGAGATCAGACGCTCTAACTTGTAGAAGTAGTATCTGACATTGGAGTTTTCTGTGAGCTTTTCGATAGTCTTCGCCGAAACTCTCAGTCGACTTCCACAATGCCCAAGCCTGATGCCCCGCCTGGACGGCTGGTCCAATAAGCCCAATCGCCCCAAGTGCTGCTCCAACAGGATCGGTCATTGTCTTTCAGGCCAAACAAGCCGCTTAGATCGCGGTAAAACTTTAAGTCGAAATTCACAAGCACAACAGAAGGAGATGCTCTGTTCCGTGAGGCTGACAATCGTGACTAAGTGCCTGCCAAGCCCGCTGTGCCTTCTGAATTACCCCGCAACTTCGAACTCGGTGCCGAGATATCGTACGCAATCGACGTACAACAAATGTTCGTTCCCTTTGGAGGCGTAAGCTCTGGATAGATGCAGAGTCTACGATGCAGAGTACGATACAACCAGAGTTTACATGGATTAGAAAAAAGCGGTAGGTCCAGGAACAAGATCGGGACTGACGGGTACACACCAGTCAAATAAGGCTAACGAATCTACATAGAAGGAACCAATCCTCACAGCCTCCCATAGAACCTTCATGGAAGCCTGGAGCAGGTCTCGACCGAGACAGCGTTAACCACGACGAGGATTTCACTAGTGCAAGTCCGCTGCCTCCACACGGGGATGCATCGACCAAGCTGGCCAGCAACGGGCCAGAGGGAACGACTCACGATAATATAAGGCGCTTCAATATTGCTTAGGAGCTCTTACGGGCCTGTATACTCTCAACCCAGAGGTTCGCTTTGTCAGGTCCCGCAGAAAGCGGTTTCAGAAATGTATACCTTCGACTCCAGCTTTTCGAAGGAGAGCTTTCAGATATATCCGACGCAAAAGCTCAGATCCCTGAGCCTCTCCTGGCGGTACAAAAGTTCCTCCTGGGAGTACTCGCCGACATCGCGGTGACCCTTAGTATGTCTTATAACAACCCCGGCCGTCTGATACCAGATTATGCTGAATTTTGAGTGAAGCTTACCTCATAGCCGCATACGTCAAGGACGAGCAAGCCGACGAATATGGGTATACTGAGCTTGTCATACTTCTTGGTCACGATATTGTTGCGGGTGAAGCTCTTGATGAACCGTTGTATCTGGAACAGGGTTGCTCGTATGGTAAGACAATCTCCGACTTCGCAAATGAATGCCGTGGAGATATCGAGGCGTCGATCGACTCGCTTTTCGATGTAAACTAGTAATAGTCAGCCCTGAAAACCAGCGTAGTCAGCAGGCGCCTTGGCTGTGGAAGGTTTGAACCCCTGAGTAAAAAGTTTAAGCTTGAGGTTTGGTAAGTAGCGGATGTGGCAGGTTCCGGGCGCCTCTCAGCTCTAGCCGCTTAAGAGGCCTCAAGGGCAGTCGCTTGAACATACAGAATGCACTAGCGGTATCATGAAACCTCATACAGAAGCCGCAGCAAGCTAATAATAGCAAATTCAAAACTCTTGCTGATTTCAAGACGTGAATGTATTTTCATTGAATTGCCAAGTGAGCATGGTAGTACCATACGCTACCTTAGCCTGCCGCTCCAGAAGTTTCATGCTTCGATGGTAGTCTGCAGACCACATTGTCCAAGAATGTGCCGCTTCACGCGTATTTACTCCCTCATATTTACAACGCACCGAATACAATCACCCTTCTTCATGTCGTCGAATGCCTGGTTAATCTTATCCAGAGGCTGCCGATGCGTGATGAACTCTTCGACCTTCAACTTGCCATTCATGTAGTCGTCTACAAGGTCAGGCAGCTGAGTGCGGCCTTTGACACCGCCAAAGGCACATCCTGCAAAGAACAATAATTAGCACAATGCGCGGCATACCAGTATATGGAAGTGAGCTTACCTTTCCAGACACGGCCAGTAACGAGTTGGAATGCTACAGAAATCCACACTGTCAGTTCGGTAGATTGGCAGCAAGGTTTCGAGAGACTCACGTCTAGTACTGATCTCCTGCCCCGCAGCCGCAACCCCAATAATAATACTCTGCCCCCACCCCTTATGGCACGCCTCCAGCGCCGCCCTCATGACCCCCACATTCCCCGTACAATCAAACGTATAGTCGCACCCCCCATCCGTCATCTCAATCAGCTTCTCCTGGATACTCTGACCACCAAGCTTCGTCGGATTCACGAAATCAGTCGCACCAAACTTCTTCGCCCAAGCCTCCTTCCCGTCGTTGACGTCCACGGCGATGATCTTGGCAGCGCCGTTCTTGACGCAGCCTTGCACGACGGATAGACCGACGCAGCCGGCGCCGAAGACGGCGACGTTAGAGCCTTTCTCGACGCCGCCGGGTCCGGCGGTGATGACGGCGGCGCCGTAGCCGGTGGTTATGCCGCAGCCGAGGAGGCAGGTCTTGTCCATGGGGGCTTTGTCCGTGATGGCGACGACGGAGATGTCGGCGACGACCGTGTACTGGGAGAAAGTGGAGGTGCCCATGAAGTGGAGGAGGTCCTTCCCTTTGCATTTGAAGCGTGAGGTCCCGTCCGGCATTACGCCTCTGCCTTGCGTGGCTCTGATCTTGCCGCAGAGGTTTGTCTTGCCTGATTTGCAGAACTTGCATTCACGGCACTCTGGAGTGCTACGAAGGCCATCGCGTCAGCTTGATTCAGACGTGAGGATGTCTCCGCTAGAGCGTACTATAACGCGATGACATGATCACCAGGTTTTACGGTCGTAACATCATCTCCCACAGATTCAACTACACCTGCCCCTTCGTGGCCTAGGATAATAGGGAATGCTCCCTCGGGATCCTTGCCGGACAGTGTGTACGCATCTGTGTTCGATATCCTAATCAGGCGAGCCCTCTCATATCCGAGTTGCACATACTAACCTGTATGACAAACACCAGTGTAGTATATCTCAATCCGAACCTCATGTGCCTTTGGTGGAGCAACCTCTACCTCCTCGACGGATAGGTCTTTGCCGGCTTCCCATGCCACCGCAGCCTATGTTCGTCAACTACATCCTTCCACGGCGTCGATGACAGGTCTGACCTTGCAGGTGATGGTCTAGTGGAGAACAGGCGTTAGCGCAAGTTATAAACGAAGTAGAGCAGCGCCGGTGCAGGCGCAGAGCATTTACGATGCCTGCGGCTTTCAGGTCTTCATGCTTAAACCATTGAACTCCGGAAATCGAGTTCGACGATTCCGGAGCCTCCATGAGGATTTCAATCTACGCTTGTTGCGCTCCTCTTGTGGGCTATCACTAGCGATTGATGCTGGATAACCCTACAGAGCCGCAGTTTCCTTTTCCTTCCAGGAAGAGATTTCCTACCTTTCCAACAGTATCCGAAGGCATGATGAAATTGCTCGAAGCGAGTCTCTTATGATATCGATGGACTGAGCGGGAGGGGTTTCTTCAGCACCAGTCTGAAATGAAGCGTGAAAGCTGTTGGCTGAGTTGTATTCGACGTGAAGACAGGCCAGCAAGAGGGTCAAGTAATTATATCTACAAGCAACGTGGAGTGTTATTCCCTCGTTAAGTATTAGCTTTGCAAATTGTGAATACAACCGCCCTAGGTGGGGCATGCGAAGGTGGGGTTGAACGGGCAGAAAGTCGTCACTCCCACTTGTCCGACTTCGGCCCCCGTTCTTGTCCTTGGTCTCCTATGTTATCAGTGTTATAGAGAGATGCCTGTACTGAGAACTCATCCAAAATTGAACCTGTGACTTCATTCAAATTACTCCGAACCTCAATCCCACAGATGATTCCACGACGGAACAAATTTCCGTTCTTGAGAAAGATAACTCGGAAACAATTGCCCCGAATGTATCCACCACAGCGAATATTCAGCATACAGAAAGGCCATTAAGACTCTTGGCTGGTATCGCTGGAATATAACCATGATCGATGTCTCGAGACTTGGAACCGTTAACACCGAAGCACAACGCCTGACACCGAGCACAACTCCAAATCACGACGTGCATGGTCTCACGTAAGGGAGTGCCAGAGCATATTGCCTCTGTCTATCACTCTCGACTTCGTAACCTCGTTCTCTGTGCCTCGTCACCCTTCAGAATGCTCGCCGACACTGGCCCCCTCTGAGCACTCCGACCTTCTTCCCTCTCATGACTGACATCCGGATTGCCGCTCCCCTTCCTCCCACTACCTCTCCTCGCCCGCTCCTCACTCCGCCTGCTCCCCGGCTACCTCACCGCTCCCCTCCTGCCCAAGCCCCCTTCCGTATGCTCTTCCGCATCGAGCCCCAGCACCCTCCTCAACTCCACAACCTCAGTATGCCCCCTCGTACTCCTCATCCGGTGACACCACACCACTCTCCTCCCATCCATCCCCTCCCCATCAAC
>JAGFMK010000665.1:0-11723 GCA_021030975.1 Lichenothelia convexa | reverse complement strand
GCTTCCTTTTCGTCACCTTTTGATAGCTTTGTTTAATCTAACCCTATTGACTAAACGTCTGGGTGTTTCTCCTGACACCCTTAAAAGGCGCTAGTATATAAGTAGCGCTAATATAGGCAAGCGCTAGTGTTGAGAGGGCGCAAAACGGGCTCCTAGAACGGCGGCGCCTTTATCACACTAGTATATAAAAGACGTTAGCGTAATATAGATACTAGGTGGGCTTCTAGGAGGGTGAACGATATAGGTATAAAGGAAATACCAATGTAAAAACAACGCTAGTGTTGAGTAGGGGCTAGAACTAACCCTTAATATACTAGTTTCCCTTATACTAGTATATAAAGGGTATTACTATTAGGTTGTAATTCGAAATAAGCTCCTAAGACGCTGGTATTCCCACTATACTAAAGTACGTATCATCGTTATATTTTATCAAAGTATCCTTTAATATTTAAATTCTTAGATACTACCGCGCTAACCGTAGAGTTTATTAGACCATTCTTTGCCTATTTTAGTAATTCGCTATATCTTTACTAGTATAGTTAGCATATAAGCCGGGAGATACTGAATCTTCTTATTGCTTCAACTTATAGAGAACATAGTACTCGTAGGTAAGTTACTTAATTTGCTTTATACATGCTGTATTTTTACTATTTAATACTATAGGCCTACTATACAGTATATATATTATTATTAGTAGCTACTAGTTTTATAAATTAGATATACTAAACCTTAGCGAAGAGTATACCCTACTAACTAATTATACCTTAAGAGCTATATAAAGCTCGAAGTAACTCCTAGATATTCTTACAATTCTTATAAGAAGGCCCTAAAGCGTTCTGAAACCCAGCTAAGGCTTACAAATACATCTTCTCTACCTTAGCTAGCTTACCTTAATCCTTATAGAGGTTGCCTAGGTTATTAACTATAATAAGTACTAATATATACTATAGACTGAGTGCCTTCTCTTTTCCTGCTAGTACTTATATATATATCTTCTCTACCTTAGCCAGCTTACCTTAATCCTTATAGAGGTTACCTAGGTTATTAACTGTGCCAAGTATCAATGTATACTCTAGACCGAGTGCCTTCTCTCTTCCTGCTAGTGCTTATATATATCTCCTCTATCTTAGCTAGCTTACCTTAATCTATATAGAGAATACCTAGGTTATTAACTATTTAAAGTGTTAATGTATACTCTACACCGAGTGCCTTCTTATATCCTACTAGTGCTTATATATATATCTTCTCTACCTTAGCTAGCTTACCTTAATCTATATAGAGGAGGCCTAGGTTATTAACCGTCTGAAGTATTAATATATACTCTACACCGAGTGCCTTCTTATATCCTACTAGCGCTTATATATATATTTTCTCTACCTTAGCTAGCTTACCTTAATTCTTATAGAGGCTATCTAGGTTATTAACCATCTAAAGTGTTGATATATGCTCTGCACCAAGTGCCTTCTTATACCCTATTAGTGCTTATATATACATCTTCTCTACCTTATCTAGCTTACCTAAATCACTATAGAGGTTATCTAGACCAAGCATTATATTAAAGGCCAATATATCGTTGCCTATACTAGCTAATTAGCTGTTAATAAGGCGCTGGAATCGGTTAGTATGCCAAATCAGCTACTGATCTATAATCTAGTATTTAGGACGACTATTAGTGGGAACATGCCAGCCTATACAACTTAGCACTAACTTAGCTATATCCAAGTCCTATTCTCGGTTCAGTATATAGATTATCTATAAGTGCACATAGCTATGCATGCTATATCCTATTAACTCTTCACTTTTATTCGCCAAAATAGTATCTAGCTCAACTAGGGCGTGATTATAGAGTACTCTTACAGCCTTATTAAAGCTAAACTAGTCTTTAGTTAATTCTAAGAACTACTAGGGCCCTATTTCTTTATATTCCTATAGGAGCTTAAGCTAGACGTCCTAGTTATTAAAATACACCTATAGCTGAAGAAGTTTTACTAAGAGCTCGTTCTACTATCTTATGTAATCTAGTAAAAGTTACTATATAGAGTAGAGGGCCCTATCTTTGTAAGAAAGGACTTATAAAGTCTTCTACTAGAGCTATAGCTATAATTCCTTATAGAGGTAAAGATAGTTAGCGAAACTTATCAAAACCTAGTAGAGATAGGCACTAGCTATAGTAAGAGCAAGTAGAAGTCCGTCTAGTTTATAGGCTAACTCTCTAGCACTAGGGTCTAGGAGTAGTATTAGTAATATAAACGATATAGATTGATACGAATTACTATTATTTAAGTCTTATCACCCTAAAGTATAAGATAGGATCTCTAGACTGTAGTTAATATTTTAAAGCTTTTTTATAGGGATAAGATAGCTAAGCTTAAGCTGAGACAATCTTGTTGTGATTATCACAACTCCTTAATATCTATCTAGTAAAAATAGCCTAATATTAAACGCTCTAGGCTTATAGCATCCTAGAAGCTTTAGTATATTGTAGTTGTTATAAATAAGTAGCCATCAATTGTTTTTAGAATTGCTTAGCTATCTGTTAACTACGTCTACGGCTTTATTGAGGTTACTACTCTTACTAATAGCTTTAAAGTAGATTAAAGAAGGATGGTCATAAAATATACACCTTATAACGTTTATAAAGCCTTACTTTAGTATATCTCTATCCTTACTATTTAGCTAAAGTATAGCTGTATACTTATCTCTATATTACTTAGTATATATCACTACAAGTTAAGTTTTACCTATTCCACCTAGGCTATATAAAACAATCGTCTTACAAGAGCCACTGTTCTTAAGTTATTTATAAATTTATATAAGTTGCTTGTTTCTGCCGATAAAATACTAGATTTCTAAGACCTTAGAAATACTAAAGTTGACGTCAAACGACTCCGCGGCTTCATTGGTTTAAGCTATAAAATAGACTATAATTATCACTTGTTCTTTTTACTTAAAGCGCTATTAATAGATTAGAACTTTATACATATATCTACCCTGCCTTCCGTATCCTACCGTGAGCTAACAACATCACCCGCACTTACTACTATTACCCTTAGATGCCTAGACACCTTCCTATATCTATTATCTAGTTTAGATCTAAATTTAACTATAGAGATATAATCTGCATGTATAATAATTAGCTTAGTATTAGTAGCTCCTAAAACGACTGCTAATACACGTAGTATAACCTATTTGCTTTAGTAGATACTACGCACTAGTATATGTAATTGCTCACTATAATCAAATACCCTAAGACCATGGGAGTAGTATATTCCTTAAATGCAAACTTGGTTATAAATCCCCGCTAATAGGGCTATACTATTCGAGCTGTTATTGGAGCCACTCAGAATCTCACTCGAGGTATCTAAGTAGCCAATTATCCGCCGCCATAAACACTAATACGATATTAACTATAAGTCTACTAAGAGCTACGCCGCTACCGCCTTAGTAGGGCATGCCTATAAAGATAATTCCGTATGTGGATAGCTTAATAGATTAGTACTCTCTAAAAGCGCCTTATTAAGTAGTATCTAAGTAGATAAGCACCTGTATAAGTTAGTTAAGTTAGTAATATTCAAGCAATTGAAGATCCTTACGCTTTTTACTATAATACCACCTAAGCTGTGCGCGACAAAAATAATGGGGCGCTTACTCGCCTACTTAAGTCTTTTAGCTATTGCTCTAACAAATCCCGTGCCTTCTATACCTTTATTAACTATCTTTCTAAGTAAAGATTTGATATTAGAGATCTAGTATAATTATAGAGGTACTAGTAACTGATACAAGAACTGTTATAGGTATTAGTATTATAATCCTAGCTAAATATTCTAGTATTTAGGAGATTATTAGGGAGGAGATAACAAAGCTAGTTGACGCCATTACCTGCCGTCTACGTTTTCTCGGAATGGCTGTTCAGGCTATAAATGGCAATAATACTTAAGTCAGGTTAGTACTATAGAATAAATAATATAGTAGACGGAAGTTAAGCGACGTACTCAACAATTAGGTTAGTACCCTCAGCTATAACCTATAAGCCCTAGAATATCTAAGTCAGAGAAGCTTACTTAGAAAAGTTAGCGCGAATATAGATAAGAAGAGATACACGTTAAATATACTAGCTTTACTATTTGACTAAGACCGGTTAAATAGCTATTATAGGACGCGTGGTATTAGAGTAAAAACGATATCTAGGTGTAAGTATTTAGTCTAGTTAATCTCATTATAAGAGAAGCTTCCTAGAGTCTTTAAAGGATAGCGGCTTTTATATTCTGTCAGCGAGGCGGTAGGTCTTTTTAACCCCTTAACCTACGAGTAACTTTAGCCTAATTAGCCTGTATCTCAGCTAAAGTGTAGTACTAGCGCCTAGGGAAACCCCTACTAGTAGCTTACCTATATACTATATATATAGTTTAAGGTCGGAGATAGTTAGGAGGAACTATAGTGCCGCTTTATAGACTATATATCCAGATAAACTTAACATGTGAGTTGGCCGCCCTATTAGGGATAGTCAGGGATAGGTAACTACTTAACTAAAATGCAAACTCTAGGTATTATTTCTACTAGTTAGGGTTTAGTCTATAAGAAAAGCCCGTCTACGTAATAGCTATTAGTGCTTCTCTAAGAGGTGGGCATCGCTTCCTCTAGAAATAAGCTAAAAATAGTTTAGTGTAAAGTGGGGGCTAAGCTATTAGGTAAAGCGTTAGTGGATACAGATGGTAGGAACGCTATATTAAGAATAAGTATTAGAGTTTTGCAGCTATTTACAGGCTACTTAGTATTATATAGTAGTATACCTATATACTAGAGATGCTAAAGGATTAATAGTCCAATTGTGTGCTCCTATATCAGCCTTATTACCCTAATACCTCTATAGAGGCTGTCTATAGTACTTTGGTAGAACAATAATAGTTATAACACACCTTATTTCTTAATTAGCAGCTTAGCCTATAGGCTAACCTTCCTTATTATAAAAGTACTTAGTACGCTACTAGTTTATTATATCCTATAGCCTAGGTGTAATTCTGTGCGTATATATAAGCTATACTACTATTTCTAAGAAATTTCTAGGAGATTATATAGGAGCGCTATAAAGCTAGTTGCGGAGCGCGAACATGAAGGTCCTAGAGCGGTTATATATAGGTATTATAAGGAGTATACGCTCTATACTAAAAGTATTAGCTAATTAAGGCTTATTAAAGGCACGTGAGGAATGTCTAGTTATATTAAATTGCCTAATCTATCTACTATCTGCGGAAGAATATAGGGTATAAACGCAGAGGTCATGTGCTTGCTTAGCTAGTAATTTAACACACCCCCCTAGATTTATTTATTTAGGATAAAGCTATTATTTAATTAGAAGAAGAAGAAGATATAGAGGAGGAGGTGATGAGGCGGCTGATATCCACTATATTTAGCTACTTAATAAATGCTTCGTAACGTTGTCTAGGTAGAACTTTTATAAATCTATCTACTAGTATATTGACTATTAATCTATTAAATATGTATTGTCCCATTCTGAACCTCCTATCTTAGCTAGTGCTAGTATATATCTATATAGTGGAGCTTGGTATTAAGCTTAGGCGTCTCCTTCTAGAGTAGGCAGATAGTTTAAAGATTATTATAATATATAATAAGAGGTTATTCAGTGTCAAATTAAATGCCCTCAAAAAATCTACTCTACTAGATCGCTTCCTTAGTAGTAAGGGAGGGGGCTAAGAGCTCTACTTTAGTGCTAGAGGTAGTGATAGTCTTTTACTTAGTAGCACGCTATTTAATTAGTCTACTATAGAGCTAGAAGAGGTGACTATTAAAGTTGTAACATATCTATAAATTATTAGTAAAGGTAGCGTTAGATAAGGCTAGGAAGATATATTAGGAGGCAGATTTGTGGCGGAGTATTTAATTGCTAGATACTTCTTACCTATAAGGTAGGAGATAATGTGGTTAGTAGTAGTTAGATAAGTAGGAGAAGGATTCTTTATAAATTTAGCTAGCTATAAAGAGATATAGGAGACGTCTACGCATGTAGTGACGGCGGTAAAGTTGATAGAGCCAACACGTTGCTGATAAGTAAAAGTCTATTATAGAGTTACTTCACCCTCATATAATATAAGATTATTAACTACTAGTAGTGTATAAGGATATTTAGATAACTTGTCGAGACCAAATTTGGCAGCAATCTTGTCGATATATAAATCCTAGTAGAGTTAGAGTTTTCTAGCTGTTCGATCTTGGAGAATTCGAATGCTAAGGAACCACTCTAGATCACTAAGAGCGCAAATCTTATATCGCTTAAGAAGTGCTTATTTAAAGGCCTTAGAAAGGTGTAGATTCTTCTTTAAATATAGAGTAATAATATTATCGATATAGAAGAAGATAATTATATTGCCATTTATCAAGAGATAATTAATATCTGGTACTAGATAAAGTCCTAGTTTTTCTAACGTCTTAGAGAAGTTATTTAGCTAAAGAAGAGGTGACTGCTTAAGGCTATAGAGAGCCTTTTAAAGATATAAAACTATTCCTAGGTGTTTAAATCTATTAGGGTAGGAGTAGAAGATATTATTATCTAGGGTGGTATTTATAAAGGCGCTGATTATATTGTACTACTTATATTCTAGATTAAAAGTAGCTGTAATAGCTATAAGTGCTCTAAATATCTTAGTAGTAAGCGTTGTAACGTATGTATCTTGTTTAGTATACTACAGATCTCCGCAAATATAAAGGTGTGCTTTAAACTTAGTTAAGAAGCTATTAGTATCAAACTTATTTTAAAGACCTATAGGAGCGGTAGAATATTACCTAAAGCCTTCTCTTCTGATATATGCTTAAATATACTATATTCCTCTAATCTATCTATCTCTTACTTAGCCGCTAGTATAAACTCGTTCTTAAACTAATACTTAAGGAGCTAATACTATAACTTTAGCTTAAGAGGAAGGCTATTATAATATAGAGCGTTAAGTAGAGAGTGGTCCTTCTGTAGGCTAGTTATAAAAGTGGTAAAGTAACTAACGTTATCGTATTATAGTTCTTAGAGTAGAGTAATATAAGCTATATAATAGGTAGAAGGACAACGTGTTCGTATAGAACCCTTAGGTAAGATATTATTAGTTGAGAATTTAGTAGTAATCTTTAGCTGAGGCTTGCTAATAGGTTATATAGGGAGAAGTATAGAGATTTTAGCACTTTCGTTTGATGTCTCTTCTTTAATAGGTGTTATAATTCTAGGTGTTATAGATAAAGATAATATAGATGTAAATAGTTTAAGTGTTGCTTCTAGTAAAGGATAAGTATAATCTATATACTTAGCATTTATACTGTCATTCTAAATGCCCTGTTATTTAGATGATGGTATATTATTATATAAGTTGGAATCTTTAAATTTAAATATAGTAGTATTTATGTTAGGGAGATCTAGAACTTTGACGATTTAATTAACTTCGTCACGGATTAAGTAGAATAGATTAAGCTCTAATAGATTATAGAAGACATTATCGTTAAACGTCATATCTCTAATACAAATAATCCTCTTCCTACTAGGAATCTAGATCTTAAATATGTTCGTCAAATTGTATCCTACTAAGTAACTAATATAAGCATATAGTTCGAGCTTCTCCTTATGTTGAATATTCTTAATAAGTAGATAGGTACAGCAGCTAAAGATATAGAGATATAATAGAGATAGCTAATAGCTAGTAACAACTAGTTTATAAGGTGTCTTCTAGGTAAGTTACTTTATAGGTATTTAATTGAGTAAATAGCCTGCTACTTACGTGATATTAGGCTAAAGAGTTAATGGTAATCGTGCTGCATTCCGCATAGTTCTAGCTTTTATTATTATCACTCCCTAGAACGTTTAGTAGTACTATTCTAAGCTTAAGTACTAGGAGTAGAACGTTCTATAGTAATGCCGTGAGTAGCTATAAGATTATTAAAAGTACGTCCTAAAGAGGTCTCTCTATCAGTTTACCAAAAGTAGATCTTTATATTATATCGAGTTCTAACTATTATAATGAATTTAGTAACAATTTCTACTACTTAGGACTTCTAAGCATACGTGTATATAAAGTTTATTAACGTCTTTACGCATCTTATATAGCTAATCTATTTATCTCTGTTGTAAGCTTCAGCTATTTAAATTATATTATATACTATATGTTTAAAAGGTCTTATTATAGGAGATTCTATATTAGAGTAATAGGAGATTATCTGCTGTACTTCAGAAAGTATATAATCTTAGTATTTAATAGTAGAAGGACCTCTTCTAGAGATAACCTTAGTACTAATTATATTACTTTAAATATTAGAGATTGCTTCTAGTAGCGTGGTTAATTAGTAAATAAATTAATCCATGACCTTATAGATTAATTAATTAAATAATAAAAAGCGTAGATTAGGCTATTTGCAATCGGTTTAAACGGTTTAAACTGGTTTAAATTATCTAATCGGTTTAAACAGTTTATAAATGGTTTTAAACTATTTAGATAGGGCTAAGGGAGGAAGTAGAGAAGGTAGATAGGGAAGGTGGTGGTTTAAAATAGTGATAGTATAGTATAGAATGCTTAAAGTACTTCTTAGACGTTAAATAAGGTGATTTAAATGAGATTTTGAGTGCTCTAGGACTTTAAATACTCTCTAGCCTATATAGTTCATCTATTTATCCTATTCCTATTGTTAGTAACAACTCTCCTAGCCTTACTAAATACCTACTTGTACTTAGAGGATATTACTAGCACGCTAAAAAGGTTAAAGGCTAGTAAGTAGAGCGTCAGAAACGTCTCTTTATAGCTTTGCCACTATAATAGAGCGTTAGAAACGTTGTTATATAGTAAGGAGAGGTACTAATTAAGTTTATTAGCTAAGAGATTGTCTAGTTAGAAGTCCATAAATAACTTGAATTGGCTCTTCTCTATCACTATCTCAGTAATAACTAGAGCTTAGTATCTCTCCTTATAGTTATTCTATAGCTACTTTAGGCTTATTTCTATATTAGTAATTTATAAAGGGTGCTCTTTCCACTTCTTATGGAAGTACTACAGCTTAAACTATAGATTTAAGATTACTACTACTTAATATACTAGGGCGTTATCTAAGAGCTTGTAGTACTTATTTAGTACTACCTAGGCCTAATTTATTGATGTCTTAAAGTGCTCTCTATCTTTCGCAGCCTTATTTCCTTTATTTAAAACATTATTATCCTCTATATCCTACTATTATAAGCGCTCCTAGTAACCCTTAAGCTTCTTAAGTAGGAAATCTATTATAAGAATAACTTCTTAGAGCACACCGTGTAATCCTACTAATATATTGCCTTTAAGGCGTTTTATAGCGAATTTAAAAGGCTATAGAACTTTAAGGAACTGAGAGAGATCGGCCTAATTATCACGGTTAAGCATGTTGTCTCTAAGCGTAGATTTATTATTAGTCTATAGCTGATTAAATATATAGAGATCGACAGCGTTATGAAGCTTTAGAGCACGTTTAATTATATACTTAGTAGAGTTCCATTGTATTCCGCTATTAATAGCAGCTTTATAAAGCTTCTCTACTTTATAATTTACCTTAGTCTATTTTAATTTAAATAACGTACGTTGCTATAGTGTGTAGTTAATATATATATAGATGTTGTGTAGCTTCCTAATAGGCCCTCTCTTCTACTAAAGCTCTAATTTATACTACTTACTAGCCCTAGTAAGGCTGCTTTTAAAACTACTTAGGTCCTTTCCGTAAAAAAAGGCCTTTATAATAAAATTAAGGATATAGCTAGTACAGCGGAGCCTTCACTCTACTATATTAAAGCTAAATCTTCCTCCTAAAACTACTAAGTATATATTATTATTCTCTATATTATCTGTAGTGAAGAAGCCTAGCTTATCGCCAATTCTATAGGCTTTAATTACGTTACTAATAGCAGCGGTAATATTCTCTCTAGTATATAGGCTATAGACTTCAGAAAGGCTAAGAAGGGTAACTTTAAGATAGCTAAGGTTATCTATTTATTTATAACGTTAGTACTATCTAAAGCACTTATTTAAAATGTATATATACCAATAAAGTGAGTAATAATGCTAAGTAGCGGTAGGTGGTTACCTAAGATCCACAAATCAAAGGAGATATTAACTTCACTCTTTAGATCAACAAGTAGTTCTATCACCTCCTTCTTCTTCACCCTAAATAGCTCTTTAATCTATAGAGATACTATTCTATAGCTATATAGAGTAATTACTATAGTAAGCAGATTTGCTAGTATAAGGAGCTTTTAAAAACGCGTGCTAGCCGCTTAATAAAAGGTAATATTATTATAGATTAGCTACTCGAGTAAGGTGGATTTAAAGTGCTAGGTATTAAAAAGCGTAATAAGTGTAGATTTCTTAATAATTGACCGTCTTAACTAGTTAGTAACTATAGGTGCCTGCTCTCCCTCGCCGCATATATTAGTAACGCTTATATAATACCTATTTATATAGCTAGAAGCGTGTGTAGTGCTTTTACCGCTATAGATATAAGTCCTAATACTGTTAGAGACCTTAGTAAGGTGGTAAAGTTTATACACCCACTAGCGAGAACTATTACTTTTTATTAACTCATATCTGTGCTTCTATATCCTAGATAAACGCGGCTTCTTTACTTATAGTAGCTTTTTATAGCTAGAAAGACGTGTGAGATTAAGGCTAATATACTTATTAGAAGGATTAGTAACTAATACCGGCAAAGGAGTTATATATTCTTAGGCAAATACGGAAGGCTCTATAAGGTTATCTAGAGTAGTGCTTAACGCCGACGATATTATAGATTTAGCTATTATAGAGCAATAATAAGGTTAGGAAGATCAAGAAGGTATTTCCTAAGTACTACCTAACACTACTTATCTATCACATTGATAGCTAATTACTACCTATAGCACCTAGCGCTACTAGTCCTCCTCTACCCCCTATCTTATTTAAAACTACTTAAATAGTTTAGATATATTAGGATTATTTGATTAAACAAGAGGAAGGCTGGCAATTAATTAGATTATTCAAACAAATATTCCAAATAGCGCTAATTGGATTAGTAATTGACTATACTAGCTTCTAGATTTACGTGACTAAGTATATAATACTACTATATTATAGAAGCTTCTATATAAGGACGCTTCTTCTAGGATGTAAGGGATTGACCCCTAGGGCCAGTGGCAAGGCATTGACGATACCTAGACTAGGTCCTCTAGACCTAGTAGCAAGATAGTAACTCGATTGATTGACCTAGAACTAACCCTAGGGATAATAACAGGACAAAGCGTAGAGAGAGAAAGCTAGAATACATAAAGTAGAGTGAAAACTCTAACACAGCTAGAGACTAATATAACTCTAAAAGGTCTAATATAACTCTAAATCCTTAGTCTTAGATTAGGATTGTGATAGTAGGTCCCCCTTAAGTAGGTCGAAGCTCCTATAAGTCCTTAGCCCTAGGTCCTCTTATCTTAGACTTAAACTCTTAAAGACTTAAAAATTTTCCCCAATCTAGACGTGAGATAACTTTTAAAATTTTCCGAATTTTCCTTAAGCCTAAGTCTATTTCTTAGCCCTTAGTCTATAGACCTAAGTCTAGTCCTAGATCTTAGGATTCCTTGAATCTAAGCCTAGTCCTTCAACTCTAGTCTCTAGACCTAAGTCTAACTCTTAGACCTTAGTCTTCCCTAGACCTAGATCTAACTCTTAGACCTAACTCTTACTAAATAGCTA
>JAGFMK010000664.1:0-11765 GCA_021030975.1 Lichenothelia convexa | reverse complement strand
AGTATATTATCTCTAGTATAGTAGTAGGGTCCTTATTTATCCAAGTCTCTAATTCCTCCACGGTCGTGACGTAATATAGGGTATACTGGACGTTCTGGCGATCGTCTACTGCTACCAAAGCGCCTGCGCCTTCGGCTGTCTCGTCTACCGCTGGGGTATAGACAAGGGATTCCCGGCGGATGCTCCCGCGCGGAGGTTCTCGTTCGTTGACCATGTTGTCGGTTTGTGAGGTTTGTGGAATTCGATGACATTGAGGTTTGTGATTCGTAATCGGCGGTCCCAGCACTGTGGCTAGACGGCGGACGACCCTGTTACGGATGAGTTTCTCTAGGGATGAGTTCATGGGTATCGTCGGTATCATCGGTCTTGTTGTTTCGTCAGGTTCGTTAAGTCATATCGTTCAGTTCATCAAGTCGTCAAGTCGTGCCTTGCGGTAAAAGAGTGTGGTGACCTTTTGATAATGTCAGGAGAAACACCCAGACGTTTAGTCAATAGGGTTAGATTAAACAAAGCTATCAAAAGGTGACGAAAAGGAAGCTATTGAGGTGGATTTGGGATATAAACACATGCCGCTGGAACATCGTTCTTCCGCTCTGACAGCCTTACCCTCTGTTCCCATCTGTCCGGCTCTGCTTCCGCCGATCCGTCGATAGATCTGTCGATATTCGTCACAAGCGCAAAGCGAAGCGCTATAGCATTCTTATATAATAGATACTATAGTAAATTCCTGTAATTAAGCTTAAGCTAAACCTACCTAATATAGTTATACTAGAAAAGAATTCTAGAGAGGGGGGACTTAATTATAGTCGACCTAGGCAACTGAATAGACTATAGCGTTCTTAAGCCTAAATATATAACTAGGGCGATAATTATTTAGCCTTAGATTAGGTAATATAGATAGTGCCTACTACTTATAGAGTTAAATAGTATAACCATAACGTAGCGGACGATAAACCGCCTTCTAAGCGCCTAAAGTATAGTAATAATAATCTAAACCTATCTAGCTAGAAGATACCTAAGGCCACCTATATAACCTGATTAATACTAAGATAATTAAGTAAGTCTAGGATTACTATAGCTTAGGATGTAAAATAGGGAACTAATCCTACTAGGGAAGAAGTAGTATATATAATAGATAAGAAAAGAAGAGCTGTGAAACCTAGTAATGCTTCTAATTTCGGTACTATATAGGAAGTAAGGTAAAGGCGCTTGTATATAACATACCTAGCACTTAAGAGTCTTCGAATTTATATGGTAAAGTGCTAGAATTACTAAAAGAGACTAATAACTACTTACTACTATTACTGTGCCTACTTAAGACGGGTATTAGAGGCCCCTTAAGTTAATATAGATGCCTCTATAAAGAGATTCGCAGGCGTAAAAGGTGCGGCGCCTAGTAATAAAGGATAGAGAAAGGAGCTAGCTAAAGTAGCAGTAATGTGCGCTATAAGTTAAAGGCCCAGTGTGTATCCTATAGCATCTAATAGTTTAGTGCTAATTCGAAAGGAATTAGGTATTGGTTTCTTATAAGTAACTATTTATTGCCTATTCTAAGAGGTAATCTAAGGGCCACGCCTACAATCTAACTATATCTCCTTTATTAAGGTATATAGTATTAGATGGCTTTTAGGAGATCTTGCTAAGTATAAGAGCATCGGTTTACTAATATAGGTATTTAGATATTAATATAGAAATTCTATATCAAGGTGCACATGTAATATTAGGTCTTATATTTATAATTAAACGTAGATATTCTATATCAATAAAAGTATTCTGGATTATTTAGATATTAGCGCAATTAACTAATTCCACCGACCTGTTGATAGAACTAATAGAACACACTATTTATTAAATTGATCTACTTTAAGTCACTAGCTATTAATTATCGCCACCTTTTCCGACTGTTATTATATAGAAGTAAGATTATAGCGTTTTATAAGAGCGTTAGTATTTTTTACTACTAATAGAGTAAGGAGAGCGTATAAGAGCAGGCTATTATAATAGTAACGCCACTATACAGATGTAGCTTTTACTACTTATTCTTAACTACCGCACTTTATCTCCTAGTCTAAGTCTAATATATATATACGCTATATCGTAACAGTTTCCTATAACTTCCTAAGGCGGTCTAATTCCTATATTATATAGAACAGACTTAATATCCTAAAGCAACCATTTTGCTTGTTTTTATTAGCCCTTATCTACCTCTATAAAGTTTTAATAGCTCTAAGACTCTAGCTATAATAACGTAATATCATACTTAGATTATTATATAATAAAAGCACTTCTTAGCTATCATTTGTATCTTGCCACTGCATTTTACCTCAGCTTTTAAGTTATATTAGTATCTACACAGCTATAATACGAGCTACTTATAGTAGGTATAAGCGCTAAAATATACCGCCTTAGGAGTATTACTAGGAAAGAATATTATAAACTTAGAGCTAATAGCGGTATTACGGAGTAGAACATAGTAGTATATTCTAATAAAGCTGATATCTATCTAATTTTAGGCAGCCACCCACTTATCGCTAAGTGCTTATCTATTGGTTCTCAAAATAAAGATATTAAGCTCGAATACTATCTTAACGGTAATCTTAAGGAATATATTAGTAGAAATTACGCTAGTATAATAGAAGCCAATCTAAAGCACTAGGTATCTTAAATAATTAAAAGTGTTAAATATATTCACTCTAAGGGAGTTAGGTATTCTAACTTCAGGCTTAATTAGTAGCTAGTCGACGTAGGTTTAAACGCCTGACTTAGCGACTTCAACGCGTCGAGATTTAACTACTAGCTAGACCTTAGATTAAAAGGTAAAATAGTAGTAGGATTTGAGGTCTTAAGCCACTACCTTCCTCGAGATCCTAAGGTAGATAATACTATATAATCTAATCTGTTTATACTAGGTTCTACACTCTTTAAACTTGTAGCTAGTTAAAGGCCCTATAAAGACCTAAGTGATAAGTTAATTGAAGCCTTATTTAGGGACAAAAATTTTCTAAATACTGAATCACTTCTACTCAGGATATTATTATAGGTTACTAGAGGGGAGAGTTTCTATCTACTAAAGACATTCTAAAATATAGTAAAGAGTAGTATTAGACTAATAGAATGAGTAAATCCTCAGATATTAAGTAGAATTAAACTCTATATATTATACACTGGAGAAAACAGTCTTTTTCCTATTTATAATATAATCTAAAGCGAGCATTTAAGTTAAACATATATAGCTTAGTGAAAGTAATAGTAAGTATCATCGATATAACTATATCCTTATCTTACCCCTTACGTGCCTATAATTTCTTTTAAGTGCATAGTAATAGCAACTAAAATCATCCTAGCCTTTATATAAAGGTGCTTATAAAATACGTGATTACCGCTAACCGTCTTATAAATGTTAGATCTATTAAGAATTATATTAGCAATCGACTGATTTGATCTCAGTCACTTAGTTTAACCTAACTAACTTAGCTACTGCTGGAGTTCTAGCCTTAGTTGTTATAGTTATGTCCTAGATGCGGACCTTTCCTTCTTATAAATCTAGTATAAATTATCTTGTACCTATAATAATATTAAATTCTACTAGTAGGTTTTTTAGGGTATAGATCTGCTGTATATACAATTTTGTTATATTATCCAATCTTATAGCCGCCTCTAGAATATATATAGATAGTTTTATACTCCTTATATATAGTTTTAACTTATAGAGATACTAATAGTCTAAGGAGGAGACGATAAAGTTCTATAGATTATACTAGTTAGTAAGTTAGCCCTTAGTTAGAAGAGAGGTATTAAACTATCAGTATAAAGAAAGTGTGCTAGTTCGTTATCTTTTACCTTTAAAATTAAGACTTATTATAGTAAATATAAATAACTTTAGCAAATTTCTAGTTAGAAGGAGGATTTAATAGGGATATCTCTATATAAGTGCTTAAGCTAGGAATTTCTATACTTATACCTACTAAGCAAAGCTAGTATATTAGATGCTATATATTACATAAATTATAAGATATAGGGCCTAATAGCTAATTAAATCCTATAGTTAGCCCTTTTAAACTCTTTATACTGTAAAAAGAGTGTTAAGAGCTTAGCCCACTTATGGCTATAAGATATTTTGAAATTCTCTATACCCTTTAGGACTCTAAAGCGGGCCTTCCGATGCTATAGATTGAAAATTCCTAAGTATTTTCTATTAATAGAGTTACTAACTATAGTTCAAGCTGCACCTACGCCAAATTTATACTAAGTAAGTCTAGTAGTACAGTTGTATATAGCTAGCCTAATATATACTTTATAGCCTTTAGACTAGACTAATAGTAGCTAAGCTATTCCCCCGCCCTATACTAGATATAGGTTATAAGCCTACTCTATATCCCCTCTAGAAACTGTATTACACGTAAGACTTTATAGTATATAAGTATTTAGGGAACCTTCTAACGTAGTTAGTTACTAGGCTCTTATAAAGCTGAAGCGAAATTGCTAGCCTATCTAATCAATCACGTACTTTCTCTAGCTATAGTATACCTGCTTATTTAAAGGATATATAGGTATTATCTAGACACGGTGGTATAGATCTATTAGAACTAAGGGGCGTATGTATTTTCGAAATCCTTACTAGTACTAGAGCGGACTATTCTCTCTAGTATCTAAAACCTAAAAATCCTCTTAATCTAATAATGAAATTTTAGCTAGGTCAGCTTACAGGGTTAAAACGGGGTTTAATATCTACTTTAAGTACTAAACCTACCACAAATACCACAGCCACTAAGAGCACTAGCTAGAAAATAAGCTTACTATAATAGTATATTAGGACTAAGGGGCTTATATAGTCTCTAGTTGTATAGATAAGAAGAAACTATTAACGATAACAATATTTATATATTTAAATCAATCTATTACCGTTATTAACTTAAAATGTGTACCAGCCAACTAGTTTTAGAACTCCGCCGGATTATTATAGAGACCGCGTACTATAACTGATACTACTTAAAACTTCTAGTAAGGAGCTACCGTGTTCTAAAATATTAGATACTAGTTGAAGGGTAATATTTAGTAATAAAAATCTCGTTGTGATAATAATAGGCGTCTATAGGGTTAACCATCAATTTGTCTTTAAAGATAAGCTAGTTATATAATACTAAGCTTAGATAGGTAAAGGGGTATATAGAACGCTAACCCTACCCCTACTAAATTTATAATATTAGGAGTTAGACTGAATGCACAAATTTCTCATCTGCCTTATTCCCTAAGTAATAAGATAGTTGCAACGAATCTTTAGACTATATTATATTCTATATCTGTATCTTAAGCGAGTCAAGTTAAACTTTAAAAGTAACACTTTATAATTAGATACTTCCTAGTTGAGGTGGCCCTAAAGTTATAGCGTAAGACTATAGATTCGAACTCGTTACTTATAACCCTATAGACAACGAGCTTATAACAGCAGTCTTAAAAGAACTTTCTAATAGGTTAAGTAAATTGATATAAGAATTAGCCACGCTTAGGTACAAAATATTAGGCTAGGGCTAGAAATATAAGGAGTTGTTCAATTTCAGTTGGAATATAAGTAACCTAGCTTCCCTAAATAGCACTCTATTAAGGCATCAAGTAGATGCATAACTTTATAAGCAATTGTAACTCTAAAGGTGCTTTAGCCGCTTTTATATTATTAAAGAATAAGACGTAGTTACCGCGATAGAGGGCATAGCCCGGCTAGGTGATTATATATAAACCTATCAGGGAAGAGCTTAGACCTAAAGTGGGATTTTTTAAATTAGTATAAGGATCTTATAAGATAGTAGAGGAACTACAGATTTATAATTATTTAAGTAAGATTCACTTATAACTAAACTAGGTTCTAGTTCTTAATAGAGATATAGTGATAGAGTATCTAGTATCTAGTGGTGGTCTCGGCTTACTAAAGGTATATAAGAAGAGGTAGCAGCTAAAGTATTTTGAGGTTTTAGAGACAAGAATTTATAGGTATAGGCTATAAATATATACACATATAACTCTATTTGCCTTTAGCTAAGAGTTCAAGGTGCAAATATATATACCTTCACTAAATAGACTATAGATTTTAAATCTAAGCTAAAGATATATTCTAAAAAGAAGTATCAAGGTCAGCTTAGTCTGAAAAGAATTGTATAAAGGATAGATTAGGCTAGTATATTCGTAGATTTTCTAACTATAGTTGCTCAAAGGTAGGATCAGGGCCTATAAGCGGAGGATTATTAAGCAATAGATTTTTAAACGAAGGATCCGGTCCTGGATCAAATCCATTTATTGGTATAGGGTTTAAAATAATTAGTTAAAAATAAATAATCGTTGCGAGGTACTTATCAGCCTAGGTTTCTATATTAGCAATAGAAAACTTATTATAGATTGATATATTTGTATTATTAGCTTGAAGTGACTATATATATTTGACCTAGAGTATACTATTTATTAATTCCCTATTTAAGGCATTCATAGGATTAGTTATAAGAGCTAGAAATTGACCTGAGTTGCTATTACTCCTTGCCGTAGCATAAACGTTATATAGTAGTTCTATATCACATCCTTAATTAATATAATCTATACTATTAAATTAGAGATTTTAAGAATAATTTAGGAATAATAGTAGAACTTACCTGAAGGAGCAAGGATTTTATTCTACACTTAAGCAGCAGAATCTCTATCGCTATACAACGGCTCTTATAAGTTAGCTATATAGATACCTAGTGAATATTATAGTCGTCTAATAGTTCTACAAGTTCTTACTTACTATTACCAACGGTATTAAAATTTATAAATACTACTAGAGTGTACAGCTGCTAATTTATTTTTTACTCTATAGTAGCAATATCCTCACTATTAGCTATTACGACTTCGGCTAATAGTTCTATCTATCTTCTACTTGAAGTATCGCTAAATTAACTATTAGGCTCAGCTATATAGATACGTGTCTTAGCTTATTAATAATAGTAAGATTCCTATTTATTCAAGTCTAGGCGAGTATTATAGCTAGACTAAGGATTGTTGTAGGAAGGGATGACGAAAGCTAATTAGGACAAGTATTATATATAGTAGACGCAGCTTAGCGCTGTAACTATTTCAGAGACACGTGATAGGGTAAGGGGCAGGGCTATATAACGTGGACGCTTGAGGATATAGCTCCTATAAGCGTCTAGATAATATAGACGCTAGTGACCTCAGCGTCTAGGACGTTATAGACGCCAGCGACCTCAGCGTCCTTGTTTAGGTATATAGTCATCTATAATAGGGGCCCTTAGGATCCCTATTAGTCAACTTATTTAATTAAGTATTTAGTCTAATTAACTTATGCTGTAACATACCTAGTGCCTCTTACTATTATAGCAGACGCTCCTCCTTGTGCAATCCTTGCCTATATTGAATACGTTACTTGTCCCTTGCTATCCCGCCCGAGCCCGGTGGCTACTATTAGGGGTTTCGTCCCTTGAGCGTTACACTTTAACCAATTAATAAATCAAATAGCAACTGATAAAGGAATGATATATTACACCATCTTTCATGACTAACTCAAAATCCAAGACACTATTGAAAGATACATCCTCATCCAGTAACTTAGAAGAAGAAGAGATATATAGGATACTAAAACGTTCAACAAGTCCAACAACCTCAGTACGAAGCCTACCTATTACTAAACCTTATACTAAAGGAAACAAGGTTGAGAAGAAGTCGTCCCAACACAACAAGATAACCAACCTAGGACTACTTCGCAACTTAGCTCGAACCTTTACGAGTATAGACGGCAGTACCGAGACTTGAAACCAAGAACCAATATTAAGGAATACTAATATATTAAATAACAATTCACTTGTGAAGATCGAGGCTTACTAAGGGGATCGAACCGCCTTGAAACCCTTTCTTGTACTATGCGAACTATCTTTTGTCATCTCTGGCTAGGCGTTTAATACCGACGTCAAGAAGGTTATGTTCACAGGAGCTTATCTTAAAGGAGGACCACTTTAGTGGTTCTCCCCACTCCTATAAGACTACTTGCAAAATAGAAATCAGGCCAGAGACGAGACACGTCGACTATTTGGCAGCTATATAGGTTTCTACTAGGCACTTAGGGATATATATAGGGGAGGCAACCTAAAGAGAGATATCTAATACAAAATTCAACGACTGTATTAAGGTAATACTCCCGCATCTCAGTATGTAGGAAAATTTATACAGTATACTTATCTTATAGGACTCAATAATGAGGGGCTTGCACTTTAATTTTACCAGGGACTAAACGACTCGGTGAAGGACGAACTTGCTCACGGAGAGCGACCTTTAAATCTCCACAGCATAAGGATTTAAGCTATTAAATTAGACTAATAAATCCAGGAGAGAAAACGAGAACGCGGAGGATTTAAATCTATATAGACCCTAAATACTTCTAGGAAATATAAGAGAACTGATCTAGACAAAATAGATCTCAGCGTATTCTAGAAGAAGTATATAGAAAAACTATTAGATAAAGATAGACGACACTAACTTGATAACAATCTTTACCTTTATTGTGGCAAAGAAGGACACAGAGCTAAAGATTGCTATACTTCAAAAAGAAAGAAGCCAGGTTTCCAGAAAAAGCTTCATGCTATTCATAGAATATATGAAAATGAACCTACTATAAACTCAGTGAATAATAATGATTTAGAATTAGCGGCACTAGCTAATTATACTATTAAAGAAGATGAACCACAACAGATACTAGTATAGATTAATATTATCAATTAAGACGGTGAAAGTGAGGAAGAAGAGGAAATTACTGAAGAAGAAGAAGAATCCACTTTCTCCTATCGACTCACAATACCACTTGTTAACCTAGGGATATGGCAAATTATCTATCCCGGATGGATAATAGTAAGCCTAATATGGGATGAAAACGACTGGGCGACAAATGCAATCAGAATTAGAGTCGAACAAGCAGATATCAAGCGCTAAAGATTCATCATGGAACATATTAATACCTAGTGGTTTCCAGTTAATATACTATAACAACTGGAAAACGATATTATCGCAATAATAATAGGGGAGTTAATGCGACAAACACGCCTAAGAACCCCTTACCTAGCCTTTACTATATATTAAGCAATCAGAGGTATAGGCAGGAGAGAATAAAAGCTTTACTTAATGGTATACCGGTTACAATTATGCTAGACACAGGAGCAACGGGAAACTATATTCATTATTAAATGGTCTAGAAAATTCAGGAAAAAACATAGAAAAAGACAAAATCCTATCAGCTTTAAGTCGCTAATAGATCAAAAATAGCATATTAGAACGGCACTGTTACACATGAAGTCAAAACAATTATAAGAATAGAGAATTTCAAAGAACGAGTGGTGCTAGATGTCACTAATACAGGAAATTGTTAGGTAATCTTAGGAACACCGTTCCTAGATACCTACTCACCTAGATAGAGGAGTACATTAATAAAATTTGCGATTTATAACGTAAGAGCATCAAACTAGAACTATAAGACCTTGTCACTTCTATAAGAAGAGAAAGGATAGTAGGATAAGGCCACCCTACAATAGGATACTTTCCTATACAGAATATATAAAAGGGTAAAGGAGGTGTATAGTACAGTAAATACTAATAACTTAGGTCTGGCTTTACTAAACGAGTACAAATAATACAAGCAAGTTTTTAAAGAAGACGCCGAGAACGAACTACCAAAACACGCAGTATAGGACCATGAAATTAAACTGTTACCAGATAAACAACTAAGAGGAACCAAACTTTATAGTATAAGTCTATTACATTGAGAGGAATGTAATAAATACGTCAATAAACTTCTATAAAAAGGATTTATCAAGAAGTTAGAAGCACCAGTTGCTTACTCCTTGTTCTTTGTTCCAAAGAAGGGAGGAAAACTCAGACTAGTTATCGACTATTAACTCCTGAATGAAATCACGCAGAAAGATAGATACCTACTCCTATTAATTAGGGATATACTAGACCAACTGAGAGGATCTAAATACTTCACGAAGATAGACCTCTGAAGTATATACAACCTTATTAGGATTAAGGAGGGAGATAAGTAGAAGATAGTATTTAAAACACCTTTAGGTATATACGAATACCTCGTAATGCCTTTTAGACTCACTAATGCACTAGTAATATTCTAAAAGTATATCAATAATATCTTGAGAGAGAATCTAGACATTTTTGTTCTTGCATATATAGACGACATTATTATGTTTTCTAAGACGTTAGAAGAACATAAAGAATATATCAAATGGGTACTTAAGAAACTTAATCAATACGATTTGCGTGTAGAGCTCGCAAAATGCGAGTTCCACATTCAATAAACTAACTTCTTAGGCTATATTATTACAATTAATAAGATACGGATATTAGACGAGAAAGTTAAAGCTATTAAGAAATAGCCGACACTAAAAAATGTGAAAGATGTTCAATCTTTCCTCGGCTTTGGAAACTTTTATAGGAGATTCATCAATGGATACTCTAGAGTTACTAAGGCTCTAAACGAGCTTACTAAGAAGGAAACGCCTTTCGTGTGGGCCAAACCTCAGGAATTAGCATTTTAGAAGATAAAAGAACTCTTCACTATAGCACCTGTCCTTATAACCTTCAATTATAAGAAAGCGATCACTATCGAGACAGACGCGTTAGACTATGCTATAGGAGCGTGTCTAAACTAACCAGATGAGAAGGGAAAACTCCACCCTGTCGCCTTCTACTCGCAAACCATAACGGCTCCGGAACTAAACTACGACATTTACGACAAGGAACTACTTATAATAGTTGAAGTAATAAAATATTAGAAAATCTACTACACCATGCCAAAACATTAAGTACACGTTATTACTAACTATAAGAACTTAACGTACTTTACTAGTATAAAAGTCTTGAATAGACGTCAAACAAGATTGGCAGAAGAGCTAGCCAATTTGAATTACCGTATTTCCTATTAGAAAGGATCCGAAAATCTTCGAGCCGACGCTCTAAGTAGGCGATCAGATTATATTAAAAACAAGACCCAAGTCTCACATGCAATCTTTAACTAATAAGAGGATAGCACGCTACTACACAATCACTAGTCACTATTAATAGTCTTTATTATTAAGGACACACTATAAGTATCACAAATCAAGGTAGGATATAAGAAGGACAAAGTCGCTCAATTGGCGCAGCAAGAAAACTCGCTATTCTAGAAAGACAACAATAGATTTATTACAGTTAATAACTGAGTTTATATCCCAGCGATTAAACAGGAAAGACTGATCTAAGAAATCTATAACCACAGTCACTGAGGAATTAGAAGTATAATGGAACAAGTTCAACGAACTTATTACACTCCTAAACTACAGAAGAAGACTGAGAAAATTATTAGCATCTATAATTCTTATAAAAGAAGCAAGAATGAACGACATCAACTATATAGCTTATTATAACCACTATCGCCACTAGAGGGTGTATAGCACTCTATTACCATAGACTTCATCACTGATTTACCAGTACTAAGGGAACCAGGAAACATAACACTATATAATACGATATATATCATTACAGATTGTCTTACCAAGTATATATACTTTTTGCCTATGGTGCACTCTTGCAACGCGTAAGACCTTTCGTTTCTATTACACAGAAATATTATAGCTTAATATAGAGCACTAAAAGAGATTATCTCGGACTGAGACAAGCTCTTCACGTTAAAATTCTGGACTTTACTTATAGTATTAATAGGGATTAAATATAAAACATCCACCGCA
>JAGFMK010000663.1:0-11782 GCA_021030975.1 Lichenothelia convexa | reverse complement strand
ACAGCCTTACCCTCTGTTCCCGTCTGTCCGGCTCTGCTTCCGCCGATCCGTCGATAGATCTGTCGATATTCGTCACAGATAGATAACTATAGATATAAACTATATATTATTATACTGTAGAATACCGATCTGAATTTGCCATTATTTTATTGAAAACCTGGCTCTTAAACCGTTTGAAGTCTTGACGATCGCTAGTAAATTCCGCGGGGTTAGGGAGGCGTTCAGAAAGTGTAATCTTAGTAGAAGCTACTAAGACTAGTGTTGGAATAGAGGCTTGGGAAGATTAACTAGAGGTACTAGTAGGAGTCTATGTAGCCATGCGAGAAGCTTGAAGTCAACCTTGAAGGTTTTAGATATCGGCTTGGAGTTGGATATTATGTTCGAGAGTCGTCTAGTTGTTTGTCTAAAGCTATTAGCCTTATTCATGTAGGGATTGAATTTCTATTTGGAGTTAACCGTTCTGAGTAGAGACTTCGAGATAGAGGGAGTGGAGCGACGAGACGATTGTCTATAGATATTCAGGGTTATTATGAAACATAGAATAGAAAGCTTTAGGTTCAGTAGGACATAGTATAACTAAGTTAGAAAGTGTAGCTGCTATGGTGGAACTGCGGTAGATAGATAAGTCCTAGGACCTGGTATCTATCTAGGGCAGTAGAGTGGGCAGACGCTTTATAATATCAAGGTCAGTGGCTAGGTAGCCTAGAATCCTAGACTAGAATATAGAGTAGATATAGAGACTGTAGATTATCTATAGGTAATACCTAGCTAGATAGACAAGATGAAGCGTAAGGAGAGAAAGCTAGAATATATAAAGCGGACTAAAAACCCTTTATAGGCTTCCGGCACTCGGTCTAATAATAATCCCAACCCTAAACCTTAGCCCTAGTATTAAATCGTAATATTTAGGTAGTATTAGCAATTTATTAAAGCTTTTCAGCTAGTATATTGCTAAATAGAAGCTTCTAGATATCTACTAACAAGTTCCCTATAATATCTATCTATATTACACCCCTAACCTCCTAAGTTATTAATAGGTAAACTAAGCGCTTAGGGGACGTAGCTTACTTGACAAGTTTTAACAATCTAGATATCTTGACTTCTTGTTTATCGACAAGTTTTCTTCCTTTAGTGCTTCTAAATTTATTCTATTTATTAAAGTCTTATCTATTAACTATAGCTATATCTCTAGGGACAGCAATCTTATTAGTACTATCTAGGTAATTCTCTATATATAACGTCTTAATAGAGGTAAGCAAGTCTTCTTTAGCTATATTAGCTAAAATAGTTATCTTAGCGGTATCAAGTTTAGGGTAAGATTTATATAGGCAGACTAAATGTTGGTGATGTCCTGAAATTTAGGTTCCTTGTTAATATTATAGAGGCTAATAAAATTTAAAGATAAATACAGTTGTTACCTATTGATATTATTACTAGGGGCCGTCTCTTTATTATATAGCTGTCTAAAGGTCTTACCTTGCTATTTAATTAAAGCTTCTCTATTCTAGCTAAGTAGTCCTATATAAACGTGTTTTTTAGCGTTATCCTAATAGAAAAGTCCTTTTACTTCTATATTACGCTTATAGAGATAAGAACCTATTACCGACGGACATCTATCCTATATATAAGACCTTATAAATAGGCGTAGTTGATACCTATTGCTAATACCCATATTATTTAGGTTCTAGGTATTTATAGTAGTAATAGAGGCGCTTTAGAGGCTGTTTATACGTCCTTCTATATAGGCGTTCTAAATATATAGTTCCTATATCCCCTTTATAATTTTATTAATATTAGACTAACACTAGGAAGTATTAGTTATTTTAACCTTATAAAAATAGGTGGGAGCAATAGGAGGCATGTTTTGCATTCCTATTATTTTATTTTAACTAGGTCAGGCGTTATTATAAGCCTAATATTACGCCGCTCGAGGTTGTATAGCTTTTGGCGTAACTCCAGCGTTTATAGTAGATAATAGCTAATAGACATATATAGGGTTAGGAACTTTAGGCCGTTTAGCACTATATCCTAAGCCTAGAGCAGTTCTACCAAGTTGTCGTTCCTTAATAAGGTTGATAGTAGGCTCTACTATTATATCCTACTATTAGGTAAGAGCCTTAATACAGATTGCCTTATTAGTAGTTAGGCCTTATATACGTTTATAGCTCTATTTATTGTCCACGTAATTGTTGGTAGCTTTAATTAAATATTCAAGAGTCTTACTAGTAAGGTTGGCCTGCGTTAATTTGGCCTTCTTAGATAGTTTCTTGCTAACGCTAGGGTTAATACCCTAAAGGTACCACTTAATAGCAGTAATATTGTCTAATTGGTTTGTCCTTTTCAATTTTTTAGTAATTAGGTTAAATTTATAAGCGTAGGGCTTTAAGCTTTAAAGGTCTTTAACACGGCAGGACTATATAAAGGTCTCTAGAAACTATTAGGACTGTCTTAACAGTATAGAATTGTATTTCTAGTATAACTCAATAATAGTAGTACAAAACTCTTACTAAGATTTAATAATATACTTATTTAAGCTTTTCAACTCTTCTGCAATATCTCTCTTAGTATACTTCATACTATATTTAACCTATTTGCTCTTAGGCACTCGATATTCTTTAAAGAAGTCTTTAAGGTTCTTAAAGGCCTCTATAGTATTCTCGCTAGTAAAGAAAGGAGTGCTAGCAGTACTAGGACCTAGTAACAGTATCTTAAATATAACTATATTACTGTTAAAAGGGCTTCCTATCATTAACTGGAGCGTAGCTAGCAAAGTTTTATCAGAACTGCGGCAATTATAGTCATCCTAGATCTACGATTAGCCCTTTAGATCTATAGTAGAGATATTTAAAAGAGGCGTGGCTCTTATAGTGGATTTTTAGGTATTTTATAGTTATTAGTATAAATATTAATTATAGTGATAGTATATAACATAAAGGGTGGTAATAAAAGTAAGTTAAAACTATTTTTTAAGGAGTTTATATACTAAAGCTGGTTTATTATCACATGTTGACCGACTTCCTAAGGCTTTATTTCCTTTACTTTATAGAAATAAGTCCTCTATATAGCGGCGTTTGTATTAGGCATAGTAGTGATAGTAGTGGGTTTTATAGACAATAGTTTTTGATGCACGGCTTACTAAGTTATAATAATAAGCGTCCTGATTTGTTCTCGAGCAATTAGTATAGGGAATCCTCTTTTTTATATATCTTAATATTCTTCTAGTATAAGGAGAAAGGGGCGGGTCCGCATATTAGGCCTATATAGTATCTATCTAAGCCGCTTCTGCGACGTTGTTATAATAGAAATCTATAGATATATATAGCTTCCTAGTAGTGCAACAAATTTTAAGTATATTCTTAACTCCTTTTAGCTAGTTAATATTTAGAACCTTAGTAACGAAAAGGCTTTCAAAAAAGGGGTTCTTAGTAGATTTTTCAGGGTTAGATAGAACCCCTAGTACTATCAAGTTGCAACAATAATTATCAAACGATTAAACACTCCTTTTTCTATAGCTAGATAGGTATCTAGTATCGTACGGCAGTAAATTCTTTAAATTTTAGCTTATTCTTTTAGTATAGTATAGGTATAATCCACGGCAGGATTTTTTAGGTAATTCTTATAATAGTATATAAATCTCTCTTATTAAGATATAATAATAAACAAAAACTGCGTAATAACTTCGGTACTCTTTTGTTTATAATTAATAGAAACTAGGCTTAGCTACCATTAAAATCGTGCTTTATATCTAGTATAGGCGGTACACAGTAGCTATATATATAATATCCTATAGAATAATAATAAGGCTATAACTATATTGCTGCGATAGTAAGGACAGTTTAATAAATAATTATAATTAAATTGTCGCTGCTTAACAAAGTTTAAATAGCTAGAATCACGATATATATATTTATAGAATAATTATAAGAATACTAATATAACCCTAAATACCTCTAAATATATATGACGTCTAAATTTCCCTATTATAGTACCTAGTAGAGTTATAGTAGTCTAATACTATACTATTATAGCCTATTTAGATAGTAAATATACTATAAATATCTATATATAAGTATAGAATTATGGTAGTCTTTATGGTAGTCTTTATAGTAGTCACCTTTTAGTTACTTAAATCCTTTATTATATCTTTTTATACTATTAAATCTTAGTTCTATATATAGATTAAACCTAGTAGGTAACCTATTAGGTTCTAGATTAGGTTGTGGATTATTTAATAGAAGAACCTAGTAGGTTAAAGAAATAAAACAGATTAGGTTAGAACCCCTAGAACCCGGCTTAACCTAATCTATTATACCCCCTGAAACTAGACGCTTTAACTAGGAGGTTAGGAGACCTCCCCCTAGGAGAGGGGGATAGTTATCTAAAATATTAGAACTAAGTGCTCCTAAAACTAGAGTTGCTATTAAAAGAAGTAATTTAAGATATACCTATTACCGTAAATAATATCCTAGAAATAAATACTAAAGAAGTTATTACAAAAGTGTACTAAGAATAAGAATCTCTAGGACTAAGAAAGTCCCTTATATTACGGGTCTTTAACTATCTACAAAATAATAAATATTAACTCCTACTATAGGACTAGAAGCTAAAGCTATTATCTGTAGACTTTAAGAAAGAAAATAATAGGCTGTTCTATAAGTCTAAACTATAGATTCTAGAAGATGATAATCTATATCTTATATTACTATAACTATACTATAATAGTCCGGCTATAGGTTATACCGGCATTGCTAGGACATACAAGCTTATTACCCAAGACTACTACTAGGTAAATATTAAGGACGACGTCAAATAATATATCTAGAACTGCTATACTTATATTAGAGCTAAAGCTTTATGGTTATAACGCTATAGTTTACTAAATCCGCTACCAGTTCCCAAACATAGATAGATAGATATATCTATAGACTTCATTACTAGCCTTCTAATCTATTAACATAATAGAATTAACTCTAATAATATCCTAGTGGTTACAGATTGACTATCTAAGTAAGTATACTTTACGCTATATACTATAGAAAATTATAGGACTTCTATACTAGCTGTTACTAATATCTACGTCTAAGATATCTAAAGACTCCATAGTCTACCTAAGACTATTATATCAGACAGTAGTACATAATTCAACTCATTATTCTAGCAATATTTATATTAGTAACTAGGGATTTAGCTACTTATATTAATAGCTTACTATCCACAGATAGATAGTTAGACTAAATACATAAACTAAGATATTAAATAGTACCTAAGGAGCTATATTATCTATTTATAGGACGACTGGGTAGATTAGCTACTAATAGCCAAGTTTGTCTAGAATAATGTCCTATCTAAAAGTATTAAAACTACTCCCTTCTTTATAAATTATAGATACTACCTATATTTAGGATTTAAACTAGAAACACTATATTAGGGAGATAGACGTACTAGGGTATAGTTAGTTACTATAGACACGTTCTAAGAAAGAATAGATAAACTTCTAGAGTACCTATATAAAGAAATTATCCTAGCCTAAGTAAACTAAGCTGATTAAGCTAATTATTTATATATACTATCTCCTATATATAAAGAAGAAGATTATGTCTAGCTATATACCTAAAATATTAATATAGAACGTCCCTCTTAGAAGCTAGACTAGAAATATTATAGACCATTTCTAGTAACTAAGGTTATTAGTTCTACAGCCTATTAACTTACTCTACTACTATTAGTAGAGATCTATAATATATTCTATATTAGTCTTTTAAAGTCTACTATAGAAGACCTATTACCTAGCTAGAGAAACCTACTACTGCTTCCTATTATTACTAACAGTCTAGAAGAATTTAAAGTCTAAGAAATTCTAGATAGTAAATAATAAAGACGTAATACTCTATACTAAATTAAATAGATTAGCTAGGAATTACCTACTTAGGAACCACCTAACTGTTTAAATAATTGTTAAGATCTAGTCCACAAGTTTTATAAAAGATACCTATATAAACTATATATAGTAGAGTTCCTATACCTCCTATAATAAAATAGATATAACTCTACCTATCTAGAACTAAAAGATATTACTAAGACACTAAGTAGTAAAGCTTTAAGCCGCAACTCACTTATAAGATAACCCTAATAGTTATCTAAAATTTAGCCTTAGAACGCTATATAAGCACTAGACCTAGTACTACCAGCTAGAACGGCTAGGTTCTCTTTCCTAGTGTACTAGGGGTATCCTCTATAAGTAGTTAAGGTAGAGCTATAACCCTATATAGCTTATATACTAATATACTTATCTATAGGGCCCTAGACTCTATTCCTAGGACTAGCTAGGTCCTAGGCCTTATATACTACTTTCTCTATCTAGAAGGATAATTAGTAGTAATAGGTTAGCTTAACCACTATATTAAAGATATAGTTTACTTCCCTATATTATAAATTAAGAGATAAACCTATACCCCTTCTAGGACTTCCCTAGGAATAACTCTACAACTAGCGCTTCTACTATTTTACTTTCTAGACAAGAATTATAGAGCTTATTGAACTAAATATTTTCAACTATTATTTATAAAATTTGGATTATATGTTATAGAGTTATGATTTTTCAAACATTGGATATATCTATAGTATATAGCGACTAACTACTACACTACACGCAGTGGTTTCCCGGGCGGCTAGGTATAGATAAACTAGACTTTACGTAATATCTTAACGACTAGGGCTCTCAAAGACATGATTCTAAAACGTACTTATAGAGCTCGTTAAGGGCTATAATCTGATCTCTCTATTATAAAATTTAGACTATCCCCTAAAAAGTTATTCAAGTTATAAGCCCCTAGCCCTAAGGGTGAGGGTAAGGACAAGGGTAAGGGCAAATAGCAAGGGCAAATAGCGAGGGTGAATAGCGAGGGCGACTAGTAAGAGCGTATAGCTAGTGTATAGCTAGTATATAGCTAGTACTAAAATACCTAAATAGCGACAAAATCCCTAAATAGCAATAGAAACTATAACTATAATAACTATACTATAGAATACTAAAGGTCTTATAGAGGCTTTGGCCTATAAAGGGGGCCTACTATTACAATTTGATATTAGAGCTAAGGTTTAGGGTTGGGATTATTATTAGGCTAAGCGCCGGAAGCTCACAAAGGATTTTTAGTCCGCTTTATATATTCTAGCTTTCTCTCCTTACACTTTATCTTATCTATCTAGCTAGGTATTACCTATAGATAATTTATAGTCTCTATATCTACTTTATATTCTAGTCTTAGGTTCTAGGCTACCTAGCTACTAACCTTAACACTTATACATCTACTATTTATAAATAGTAATTAAAGAATAAACTAATTATTCTTTATCGTTAATTAATAAATAGGAGTAGTTTATAAGATATATTAGGATTAGTTAATATTAAAGATGGTTTTAAGAAGACTGCTATTATTTAAATCTAATATCTATAGCCGTCTAATAAATAAGATAGAAGTATTAATAAGTAATAATAGTATAACGTTACTATTTAGAGGCTCCTATTAACCTATTTACAAATAAGATTAAATAATTCCTCTCTATTATAGAGTTTCCCTATTAATCTAGTCTTCTTCTTACTAAGGATCTTTACCTATATCTCTAGCGTCTCTATAATATATTCTTCTAGCTAATTAGTAAGCTCTCTATAGTCTATTACTATATTTAAATTATAGGCCTTTTCTAAAGGAGCCTAAAGTTTAATAAGGCCATCTATAACGGGATTATACTTAGTAGAAGCTCTTTACTTATAGTATTTATTATTAAAATCTATAGATTATTAGATATTAATAAAGGGATTAGAGGTATAGAAAGCTTATAGTTAGAGAGAGTATAGCTACGCTTCTGCTCCTAGAAGTAGTAGTTTATATATAAACTACTAAACAATACAGTCCTACTTTTAGATTTAAGGCGGTAATAGAACTAAGTTATTAAGAGTTAATAATACTGTAAATTAAAAAGATAATTCCCACTCACCTTAAAAGGGCTATAACCTAGAATATAATTACTATACCTTAGGGCTTTAATAGTAGAGAATTTGACGGATTAACTAAGTGAGGTAGGGAGGTAGTAAGGATATGCTAAAGGATTTATATGGATATATATAGGGTTATGTTAGTTAATATCTCTAGTAATACTAAACTTAGAAATAATATTAAACAGTTATAATAGTACTAAGCTGTCTTTAGTAAGAGTAGTTAGTTAAACTAACAGCTATCTAAGGCTAACGTCAATTAGGATATATTCTAAAAGGATTATTAGAAGTTAATAGGTAAGTAATACACTAATAAGACTTACTATACTAAGGGCAGAGGGATTTTTTAGTATCCTTATAGAATACCGGCCCTATACGCCTAGGTATATTAATTTGATTAATAATAGGCTAATTAAATAATATGATAAAAGTAAAGAGGTAAGAAATAAGTTATTAGTGGTTAATATAAATAAGACTACTAGTAGTATTAATAAGAAAGAGGTAATAGAGAACTAAATAATAAGGACTATAGATTGATAGGTATTTAAGCTAGGAATAAAGAATATTAATAAAAATGGCCGTAAACAATAAAAATAATTTATTATTATTTAAAAAGCCTTATATAATATTAAATAGCATAGTAAGTCGCTAGGCCTAGCTATTATTATTAGTTCTGTCTATTTATAAGTACCGCTTCTATTATTCCTAAATAACTATAAGTCTACTAGATTTAGTTATCGTAATAGCGTTAAGGTATAATAATATAGTAGAAAGGTCTTTTAGCTAGAAGATAGCTAATAGTAGATAGAGGAGGTATATAATAAGAAAATTTGGACCTTATATATATTTAGGGGTATTTAGATATATATTAGTGTTTTTATAATTATTCTACTAATATATATATTGCAATTCTAGTTATTTAAACTTTATTAAGTAGCAATAATTCAATTATAATTGTTTATTTAACTATTCTTATTATTATAGCGATATAATTATAGCCTTATTATTATTCTATAGGATATTATATATATAGCTACTATATACTACCTATACTAGATATATAGTATAATTTTAATAGTAGCTAAGCCTAGTTCTATTAATTATAAATAAAAGAGTACTAAAGTCTTTATATAGTTATTATTAATTATTATACCTTAATAAGAGAAATTTATATACTATTATAAGAATTACCTAAAGAATTCCACTATAGATTATACCTATACTATACTAAAAGAATAAGCTAAAATTTAATGAATTTACCGCTATATAATACTAGATACCTATCTAGCTATAGAAAAGGGAGTATTTAATTGTTTTGCAATTATTATCGCAGCTTAATAGTACTAGGGGTTCTATCTAACCCTAAAAAATCTACTAAGAACCCCTTTTTAAAAGCCTTTTTATTACTAAGGTTCTAAATATTAACTAGCTAGAAAGAGTTAAGAATATACTTAAAATTCGTCGTACTACTAGGAAGCTATACCTATAGATTTCTATTATAATAACGCTATAGAAGTAGCTTAAATAGATACTATATAGGCCTAATATATAGACCTACCTCTTTCTTCTTATACTAGGAGAATATTAAGGTATATAAAAAAGAGAATCCCTTATACTAATTACTTAAGAATAAATTAGGAGGCTTATTATTATAACTTAATAAGCTATATATTGAAAACTATTATCTATAAGACCTACTACTATTACTACTATACCTAATACAAACGCCGCTATATAGGGGACTTATTTCTATAAAGTAAAGAGAATAAAGCCTTAGGAAGTCGGTTAATATATAATAATAAACTAGCTTTAGTATATAAACTCCTTAAAAAATAGTTCTAGCTTATCTTAGGGTCTAAAATTAATGTTATTTATACTATAATAGCTCTAAATACTAGTATTACCTATTTACTAGGAGTTTATATTAGAATATAAGGTACTAGGGGTAATAAGTATAAATTTAGAGGTGTTATTAAATTAGTAGAGATTAATATAGGTGGTATCTATATAGTTACATATTTATTCCTATATAATAACCTTAAATATAAGGTTATACTAGGACGACTATAAGAGAGAGTAGTAGGATTATATAAGAGAGATCTTAATAATAGTATATATTTATATTTAATTACTAATATAAAAAGAACGATTTATAAAGAATTTTGCCCTACCCTATAATTTACTAATAGTTATAAGAATATTATAAAATATAAGCAGTCTTTAAATAAATAAGCGGGTATAATAAGGCTATACCTATAATATTTTCAAAAGACCTTATAAAGAATCACTAATTATTAGGCATTAATAGTATTAAAATAGTAAATATAAGCTAAATCAAGCTTATTAAGGATAGTAGCCTTTATAGGGTGATAGAAGTATAAAAAAGTAATAATATACTTTCTAATAGAGTAGAAGTTATTAAGGAGTAATAATAGATTATTTAATTACTAATCTTTATATAAGAAGAATTTAGGGTAGGATATAAGAGACTATTAACCTAATAGGACGATTTTTATATACCCTAGGAGCCTAACGTTAGTTACTATAATAACCTATAGATAAGATATAAGGAAAAGGTTATAGAAGCTATAGAGAGTTAATTAGGATATAGTTCTATTAATATAATATATAAATATAAGGCTAGAAAATTCTCCTAGTTAATAGTTTAGATTCTACTAGGGAGATTCCTAGAGGCTTTAATAACTAGAAATAGTAAGCCTAGGTAAGGATAAACTTATTAAGATATAATAATACTACTAAAAAGGGGAAATATAATTAATACTTAACGCTAAAGTTCTCTAATATTACTAAAAGTTATTACTTAATGGCTAAACGGCTATAAAACCTCTTAATTAGTCTAGAACTATAGCCTAAAAAGTATAAATTATTTATTAAAATACTATATAATTATAAGAAGGCCCTTACCTAGGAGTTTATATATCTTACACCTATATAAAATAATATTACCCTATCTTAAAGAATTTATACTATTAAATACGATACCTAGTAAGCCCCTACTATACCTATACTAAGAGCTTTATATAAGGAAGTAATAAAGATAGTTAAAATAAGGCTAGAATAAGGCGTGCTAGAATATAGTAATAGGCTATATAGGAATCCCTAGTTTTTAGTTACTAAAAAGAAGACTAGGAAGTATCGCCTGATAAATAATACTATATAGCTAAATAAGCACACGATATATAATATAAATATACTACTAAATATAGAGTAGTTCTTAGAAGAATTTGCAGGCCTTTAATTATCGTCTCTTATTAATCTTTTCTTAGGTTATAATTAAGTATCTCTATACCTAGAAGACTAAGATATAACTACCTTTTAAATACCTTTAGGGTTAATATATATAAAGATATTACCTATAGGAGTAATAAATTTAGTAGCCTAATTTGTTTATATTATAATAAAAGTATTATAGGATCTTATACTAATAGCTTATATAGTATTCCTTAATAATATAGGTATTAAAGGCCCTAGAATAAAATATTTAAATAAAGAAGTAGAACCTAGTATTCACTAGTATATACTTAAATATATCTAGAATCTTAATTAAGTTTTAATAAACCTTAAGCTAGCTAGGGTAATAGCGGCTAGAGTAAAATTATAATGGTGTATAACTAGACTAAAGGTAGTTAGCTTTATATACAATTCTAATAGCTAGTATCTAGATAGTACTAAGGTTTTAATAATATTAGAGTAGAGACCTTATTTAAACCTTACTAAATTATAAGGGTTCCTTAGTCTATATATATACTATTAAATATTTATCTTCTA
>JAGFMK010000662.1:0-11825 GCA_021030975.1 Lichenothelia convexa | reverse complement strand
TTCGTACTGGCTGCGCAGAAAGAGCTTGAGGTGTTAGAAGGGAATAATACATGGGAATACGTCTCTAAGGGTGACGCTAAAGGCACGGTATTACCGCTTCTTTAGGTGTTTAAATATAAGCTGGATACAGACGGATACCTCACGAAATTTAAAGCTCGTCTCTATATATAAGGTGACTTACAATTCACCGAACAAGATATCTATACTGCTACACTTGCTGCGAAGTCGTTTCGTGCACTTATAGCAATTGCTGCTACTTTTAACCTTGACTGTAAGCAGTACGACGTTATCAACGCCTTTACCAACGCCGTTATCAACGAAGAGGTGTATTATAAGTGCCTAGAAGGCTTTACACAGTCAGGTAAAGCTCTTTATCTAAAACGAGCTCTTTATAGCTTAAAATAGTCACCTTTACTGTGGCTGAACAACTTCTCCGAGACGCTAGAAGCGCTTGGATTTCACACTGTTCCAGGCGTAAACTGCTTGTTTACGAACAAGAAGCTCCTTATCTTCTTTTACGTCGATAATATCATCGTTCTATACACTTATTAAAACTTCTTATATTTTAAGGCTTTTGAACAGAGCCTTCTACGTCGGTATAAGATGCACTCTCTTAGAGATCTGAAATGGTTCCTTAGTATACGTATCTACCGTGATTGTTCTAAATAAAAGCTCTGGCTGTGCCAGGATTCCTATATCACAAAGATCGCCTCGAGATTCGGCCTCAATAAGGCTTCAAAATACCCAAAATCACCTCTCGTTATTGACGATTTGCAACCATACGAAGATCACGCAGATCTACAGCAGATCTACGCCTTTTAATAGTATATAGGATCACTAAATTTTGCCGTAATCACTATACGTCCTGATATTTCACGTGTCTTATTACGCCTTACGGAATTCATGAAGAATCCGTCACCTTTACACCTTACTGCCGCAGATCACGTCATCTCATACCTCACTAGCTCGAAGAATCTAGCACTGGAGTACGCCGGAATTACTTCGTACCCTTTGGTTAAGGACGTCTTTGTTGCCTCGTCAGATGCAGCCTTCGCTGATGACGTTGATACACGCCACAGCTCTGACGGCTACCTATTCCAATTATATAGAGGCCCTATTAACTGGCGTGCAGCTAAACAGAAGACAGTTACAACTTCTAGCACGGAAGTAGAGCTCCTCGCCCTCTCGTTTACAACGAAAGAAGCCATGTAGTGGCGTAGATTCTTCGACGGAATTCAGTTCGATACCGAACAGCCTCTTACTATACACTACGACAACGTACAAACCATCCGCCTTCTATAGAAGGAGTCACTAAAGCTCGATACATAATTACGTCATGTTAATATACACCAGCACTGGCTACATTAGGAAACGGTTTTATAAAGACTCTTCCACGTCAGAGGCATGAAACGTTTATAACGCAGCTTAATTTAGTCGATGTTACTGCCGTAATTGCCGGAACGGCTTCCTCCTCCACCGCTTCGTCTATCACAACAGCCTTTTAAATGAATTCAGCTTCAGCGTGTACGTAGAAGCTGGGGGGGTGTGTCAGGAAATGGGACGAAAGCTGTTATCACCTGATTTACTAGTTAGCGAGGTCACGTGCACTGGAAGCCCTATGTTCTTCCGCATTCATATTCTATATAGAATAATTTAATCAATCAGACGATTCCTATGTGCACCTAAACAAGCCTCATTTGGCTGACAAGTAATCTCGAGACTTTAAGATAAGGTAAGGAAACGGGCTTCTACGCCCTCCTCTGCTGCAGCTGGGACACCTTCCTCTTCTGCAGCCAGGATACCTATAATACCGGCTTCTACGCAGCCTTCTGCTTTCGTTATCTCATCCTTGTTTATAATAAATAGTAGAAGCTTCTACCTTCTAAACTCCTAGACTCTCGATTCCGCAACGGATATCCACGTTTATAACGACACCTTACACTTTATATAGACACGCTACACAACTAAAGATAATCTTATTATTGCTGGTAAAATAATACACCAAATTGAAGCCTTTGGCACTGCATATGTAATCGCTAAAACTGCCTCTAGAACAAGACGTATTGACCTACTCAATGTCGCTTACATACCCGGCTTTATGACCAACCTTATTTCAATGAAGCGTTTTAATGACAAGGACGTGCACTGGAATACCCGTAAAAGCATCCTTGATTATAGTCCTAAAGAGGAATTCTTCTGTAACGTGTTACCTGTTCACGACCATTTTGTACTGGAATATAATAAGCCTTCCTTACATGCTGTATTTGCAACGTCTTATTCAAAACGTCCTGATCTTGAAGCTTCTACAACATCCTGGTATCAAATCCTTAGTCACGTAAATCTAGAAGCTATTAAACACCTTACTAGTAATACCGCTGGAAGTAAGGTTACGTCAGGAAGAGGCCCTACTATAGTATAATATGAGGAATACGCTGTCTTGAAAGCACATTAGATTATTTCATATTATATTAATAACGAAGCGTCTACAACGAAGCCTTTTAAATATATCGCCTATGATATAATACAGATGCCTAAAGCCTATAATAGTAATTAGTAGATCAGCCACATGAGGTGTATAAACAGGCTCATGAACTTCATCTATACACATACTTAGAAATCCGAAGCACCTGAGATTATTACGGAATTCATCATTATAATTAGGGTGAAGTACAACGTGAGAATCCTATACTAGCGAACAGACGGTGAAACAGCCCTTAGTAACGTCTTCAACGATCTTATAGCTACACACGGAATTACTGCAGAGCGTTTAGCACCTTACACGCCGGCTCAGAACGGTATTATAGAACGCTCTAGGGGGGTAATTATCACGAAGGCACGAACAATGTGAATAGGTACACGCCTTCCTTCTACGCTTTAGCCAGACATTGTATAAGCAGCCGGTTACCTCCTTAATCGCACGCCTACACGTTAGCTCGGATAGAAGATACTATATAAAGCTATTATAGGCTAGAAGCCTTTACTATCCTATTTATATATCTTTGGCTGTAGAGCTTACCCGCTTATTAACAACGTTCCACGTAAATAGAAGCTCGAACCACGCGTATATATCGGATATCTACTAGGATACGATTCCACGAACATCTTTAAGATCTAGGTGCCTAGTAAGAAGCGAATTATCCGCACGCGAGACGTCACCTTTAATGATAACGTCTTTTATAACCCTCACAAGGTAGATATATTCCACCTACTTAGGGAAGAAGTGGAAGACGTTATAGAAGTACTTGATATTCCAGACGTTATTCCTACTAGTACACAGGAACTGGAAGATTTAAATATCTACCTATAAAGCCAAAACAGTATCGTTTTAAACGATGGAAATACACATGAAGTCAAAAATACTTTACTAGTTTAGCAGGCTATACAAGCTGATAATAGCAATACCAAGCATGCGAATTGCGTCTATCCTACGCCTGAACAAACACCTGATCTATTTACCTCGGAATCTTCGTCAGCTAGAACGCCAGCAGTACTCACACCTAGTACTATTACACCTTCTAAAGAAGAGATCGTTAATGACGAAGCTCCTAAAATGCCTCATGCAGTTCCACCTGCACCTATTCCAGTATACACAAGCCTATAAATTACAGCTGATTTTAGTGCTATAAATATCCTCCTAGAAGGCTCGAAACGAGAACGAAAGCCTACTCGTCGTCACGAAGCCTATATTACTAGGCTCAAAGAGCTTCCTAATCATGAAGCAGGTTATTATGCTGCCTTTACAGCTGGCCTATAATATAAGCAGTTCATTTATAATAAAGACCACCACCGTGACACCTTACCTCCCGAACTGAAGTCCTGGCGTCAGCTTTAAAGGCACTAATTCCGCGACGAATTCGTACTGGCTACGCAGAAAGAGCTTGAGGTGTTAGAAGGGAATAATATATGGGAATACGTCTCGAAGGGTAAAGCTAAAGGCATGGTATTACCGCTTCTTTAGGTGTTTAAATATAAGCTGGATACAGACGGATACCTCACGAAATTCAAAGCTCGTCTCTATATAAGAGGTGACTTACAATTCACCGAACAAGACACCTATACTGCTACACTTACTGCGAAGTCATTTCGTGCACTTATAGTAATTGCTACTACTTTTAACCTTGACTGTAAGTAGTACGACGTTATCAACGCCTTTACCAACGCTGTTATCAATAAAGAGGTGTATTGTGAGTGCCTAGAAGGCTTTACACAGTTAGGTAAAGCTCTTTATCTAAAATAAGCTCTTTACAGCTTAAAATAGTCACCTTTACTATAGTTAAATAACTTCTCTAAGACGCTGGAAGCGCTTGGATTTCACACTGTTCCAGGTATAAACTGCTTGTTTACGAACAAGAAGCTCCTTATCTTCTTTTACATTAATGATATCATCGTTCTATACGCTCATTAAAACCTCTTATATTTTAAGGCTTTTGAACAGAGCCTTCTACGTCGGTATAAGATGCACTCTCTTAGAGATCTAAAATGGTTCCTTAGTATACGTATCTACCGTGATTATTCTAAACGAAAGCTCTAGCTGTGCCAGGATTCCTATATCACAAAGATCGCCTCGAGATTCGGCCTCGATAAGGCTTTAAAATACCCAAAGTCACCTCTCGTTATTGACGATTTGCAACCATACGAAGGTCACGCAGATCTATAGCAGATCTATACCTTTTAATAGTATATAGGATCACTAAATTTTACCGCAATTACTATACGTCCTGATATTTCACGTATCTCATCACGCCTTGCGGAATTTATAAAGAATCCGTCACCTTTACACCTTACTGCCACAGATCACGTCATCTCATACCTCACTAGCTCGAAGAATCTAGCACTGGAGTACGCCAGAATTACTTCGTACCCTTTCGTTAAGGACGTCTTTATTGCCTCGTCAGATGCAGCCTTCGCTAATGACGTTGATACACGCCGCAGCTCTGACGGCTACCTATTCCAATTATATAGAGGCCCTATTGACTAGCGTGCAGCTAAATAGAAGACAGTTACAACTTCTAGCACGGAAGTAGAGCTCCTCACCCTCTTGTTTACAACGAAAGAAGCCATGTAGTGGCGTAGATTCTTCGACGGAATTCAGTTCGATACCGAATAGCCTCTTACTATACACTGCGACAACGTACAAACCATCCGCCTTCTATAGAAGGAGTCACCAAAGCTCGATACACGATTATGTCATATTGATATACACCAGCACTGGCTACGTCAGGAAGTACAGGCAGGGAGGATCAATATTAGGTGGATAAACACACTGGATATGCCTGCAGACGGCTTTACAAAGACTCTTCCACGTTAGAGGCATAAAACGTTTATAACGCAGCTTAATTTAGTCGACGTTACTGCCGTAATTGCCGGAACGGCTTCCTCCTCCACCGCTTCGTCTATTACAACAGCCTTTTGAACGAATTCAGCTTCAGCGTGTACGCAGAAGCTGGGGGGGTGTGTCAGGAAACGGGACGAAAGCTGTTATCACCTGATTTACTAGTTAGCGAGGTCACGTGCAGTGGAAGCCCTATGTTCTTCCGCACTCATATTCTAGATAGAACAATTCAATCAATCAGACGATTCCTGTGTGCACTCAAACAAGCCTCATTTGGCTGACACTATCCGATAGAGGCTCGCCTGGGGAATGCTACGCCATCTATATTCTGCATCTGACCGGTGGAGAAGCATAGAGCATTACCAACCCTAAGCACCAGAAAGAGATCTCGCCAATTCGATTGAGTGCCCAATGGAAAATCCATAGCATTCATCAGCCTTGACGAGACGTCCCTGGAGTACGCCGAGAAACGTGAGAGCAAAGACGACGCAACCGTCTATGGCGAAAACTGAGACTCCAATCGCTTACGGATTCTGCACGTGTCGACTCGTGAAGTAAAGACCTTGTACAGCAAAGATCGCCACGTAAGCGCTTTCCGATGGAGCCCCACAGGCGATAAAGTCGCCATCGTCCTCCACCAAACTCCGGAATTTGACGCTGGATACAGAGGCGTCAGCATTGAGGTGTACTCAGTCCAGGATGGAAGTGTACAACATGTCTGTGAATTTCCTAACCAGATATATGGGCCATTGGCATGGACAGCTGGTTCTCTCTTCTTCGTGGCTGCACCACCTTGGGAGCAGCCATGACAAGCTTCATGATATATAAGCCCAATGTAAACAACGGGCAATACGTCAAGTACTACTCCGAGGACACCACTTCCGCTGAGAGCCTAACGCAGACGAGTGGTGTTCTCTTCATGAAGAAGCTCGATGGACTCAAAGACGCGGTACTGCTTCTGGACACGGTAGGCAACAATCACGTTTGCTTGTATTTAGACCAATACGGGATAAGCTCATGGGATGCCCTTCGACTTTCTATTGTCAATGCGTGGTGGCAATTGCTGAAAGCTCGGCTTCTTCTCCGACAGAAGTTTATGCTCTTACCGTGCCGCATAGCGAATCAGCTCCCTCAGCTCAACCTGAACTTCACGACCATCAAAGCTTGACGAAGCTCTCGTGGCATGGCTCAAGATGCATTCTGAACTGTGCAGCCTCGTTAATCCAATGCCAATCATCCGATGGGGAGGCTGAGGTCGATGGAGTCTTCATCAAACCGGAGACTACCCCTGCGGAGGCCCCCAGGCCCTTACCAACAGTGGTTCTCCTCAGAGGCGGCCCATATGGCCGTGTCAACAACTGTTTCAACCCACTGTATCACTACTGGTCTCCTTTTATACTCCATGAACCAGCTGGTTACGCAGTTTTGTGCGGCAACTACCGAGGTGGTGCCTCCCACGGTGAAGCTTACGCGGCGGCTACGAGAGGAGGCACAATGGGCACAGTAGACTATGATCATGTTCTCGCACTCGTATCTGAAGGCATAAGACAGGGCTTGATAGACAAAGAGCGCATAGTAGTTGGCGGCTGCTCACAAGGAAGCTTCCTCTCCTACACCGCAGCTGTTCGTAATGGACGTACCAGTGAAGGTCGAGAGCTTGGTTGGGCATTCAAAGGAGCCATCTGTGGAGCGGGGGTAAGCGATTTTGATATGCTGGTTATGAGTAAGCTCGATTTTCCGTTTGCGGCTCTCTGGCTTGGTGATTAGGAACTGCAATGTTTCAGCCTGCTAATATATTCCAGCAAAGCGACGCAACGGTTGTAGAAGCAGAGCTTGCCGGCAAAGCTCCTTGGGAATGCGATAAGGCCGACATGACAGCCCGGCAAGGAAGCTCCATCTGGGAGTTGAAGAATGCATCGAGCAGCATGCCCCCGATACTCATAGTTCATGGTGAAGCCGGTGTCAGAGTCCCTGTAACTCAGGCATTTGCTTTCCACCGAGGCTGCCTTCAACACAAACGCGCTTGCCAACTAATAACTTATCCACGAGATGGACACTATATTACGGAACGAGCCCATATTGTTGATATGCTGAAGAGAGTCAGGCGATTCTGCGACTTGCACCTTGGTCAGTAAGAATGCACTAGAGGCACTGTGCGACTACGGCGATACAGTGTCGCAGGGCGGGTGAGGTGGAGAGCGATCTTCGGCGATTCCTTATGAGGTAGGGGAAACTGTGAAAGGCTGCCCTCCAAGCAAATACTGGAGGTGAGTCACTGCGAAGCACATGGTCAAACCGCACGGAGCCAAATGGAGCAAAGATATTTCGACGGACCTCCTAGGCTCTGTTTCCACACAGATCTTGATCATACATGGAATCAAGACATAATGATGCAGCATAGATCTCATCTTCGTATAATGAAAACCCCCAAGGAGGCTTCAGCACTGTTTCAAGAAGCGGGACCTTCGGCTACGCGCCAAATCAGTCGTTCACCGCTTACTTCTTTCCTCCGCAGCATATCCATGGCCTCTTGAGCACGCTCGAGCAGTGATTTCCTGTCAACGATGCGTTGCTTATTCGGCACTACCACACCTTCAGCCAGAAGCGTCGGCATAATAGTTGGCTGAAGATGTTCGCGGAAGAAATTGTTCTGTCATCATTTCAGTCCTACCCCATCAAGACTCAATGGAGCAAGCCGAGTCCTTACGGTCAGATAGAAGTGCGTCCGCACCCCGGAGACTTCCACACCGTGTGCCAGTTTGCAGAACCCTCAGCATCGAGGCTGTACTCTGGCGCAACGGCTTCGGTGGCGTCTCTAACGATCACCGGAAGTAGCACAGCCACTTTAGTACCCTTCTGAGTAATCTTCGCGATTGGTGCGAGACTCCCGTCTTTCGAGCCGATGCAGTCTAAGATGAGTGGAACCGCAGGCCTTACATGCTTCCTTGTTTCCCCAGCACATGAGAGGACATGCTTCACAACATCGGGATCACGATAATCAAGGACATGGGCTGCGCCGAAGGACCTCAGAAGTCCATGATGCTGTTCCGAGGCCGTGGCTATAAGGTTCTGGTATCCATAGTACTTCAGTATTTGCAATGCGTACTGTCCAACGGAAGAGGAGCCGCCCCAGATCAAGATTGGAGAATCAGCGTGCTCTGCCTTAGAATTTGAAGGTCGTGGCCAAGGCAGAGGTAGATCTAGATCGCTTGTGACCGCATGGAATACCGTTACCAAGTTGTTGGGCAGTGTAACCGCTTCTTGCAGGGTGAAACCATCAGGGACCTATACTTGGTGTTTGCAAATCATTCACAGCAGAATGATGGAGTTTGGCCCGCCATACCTTACCCAGAAGGAAGTCAGGCAGCGTAGCAAATTCTTGATGAGCTTTTTCCTTCTGTTCCCGCCAACCGAAGCCGAACACTTTGTCGCCTACTTTGAGATTTTTCACACCAGGACCCACCTCGACGACAGTTCCTGCAATACCGTCGCCAAGTACTTGTGGATGTTTGACGAGCAAACCACCATCGTTCTGATGCAGGTCCAGCGGTGTTGAAGCAGTCCAATCAACTCGCACCCGAACTTCACCTTCGGAAGGAGCAATGGTGGGAACCTGGCGGACCTCAAGAGGAGCACGTACGGCTACTGTAACGACAGCAGCGTGCGTAGACATGATGACCGAAAAGGCAGTATTCTTTGTACAGCGATCGCTCTCTCAGTGGCTCCTGAATAATCTAAGAAAGTCAATCGCGAGCAATTCTTTTTCAGGAGATGCAACACTGTAAGTTGACTTTACATTATTGATATTCTCCGCTTAGTAGCAATTCTGGGGCTGGATTTGTAAGCTTAACCAGCCACTAAACACAATCACTCGTGATGCGTTTAGCGTGGGTCACGTGGAGTAAGCGTGCAGCTGCCCGCACACAGGCTCGAACCACGTCTCACCGATAATCAAATGTAACGATCGAGGCGTCTCTACGAAAAGAGAGTGGTCAATTACCTGTACAGAAGCGGCTCGCGACTGTGAGGGAGAGTGCCCTATTGTAGTAACACACAGGCGTCTCGGGCAGCTACCCAGGTACGTGTCGTGACAGTTGATTCAGCACTGCAGCGCCTTTCTTTGAGCAATGAATAACACAAACTGTAACTAGGCACTCTGCCCGTGTGTGATAAGGGTTGGCTTACCACGATGTCGGTATCTCCGTGTTGCCTCAAAGGCTTTGAATGGGAGGGAACCCCGGCGGGACGCATTGGAACGCTTGCCAACAATGAAGCCTACATCACCGGCGACAACCCAGATGTAGCAGTGATGATCATTCATGACCTCCTAGGCTGGACCTTCTCCAACACACGCCTGTTAGCAGACCACTACGCTCGTGAGGGCAACGCAACAGTCTACGTCCCCGACTTCTTCGGTGGCGAGGTCCTGCCCTTCAGAGCCCTTCTAAGTGGAGACTGGGCCGGAATCGACCTTCACGGCTACTTGAAGAAGAACTCTCGCGAGATACGCGAACCTGAAATCTTCAATTGCGCCAAGTCCCTTCGACAGAAGTACAAAAAGGTCGGCGCCGTGGGCTTCTGCTACGGAGGCTGGGCTGTCTTCCGCTTGGGGGCGAAGGAGCACCAGCCTCCGCTGGTGGATTGTATCACCGCTGGCCACCCGACACAGTTGACGAGAAAGGATATTGATGAAGTCGCCGTGCCGGTGCAGATCCTGGCTCCTGAGATTGATCCCATGTACCCGCCTGAGCTGAAGATGTATACCTTCCAGACTGTTGCAACCCTGGGTGTGCCCTTCGACTATCAGCATTTCCCCAGAGTGGAGCATGCTTGCTTTACCCGTGGCGACGAAAAGAAGGATGGAGAGCGTGAGGCTATGGCAAGAGGGAAGAATGCTGCTATTTGCTGGTTCAGGCAATTCTTGCATGAATCGTAGGATGGCTAGGCATTTATTCATGTTTGAGGGTTGCTTCCATTTTCTGATGAGTTATCTCTAAACGGCTCGGATGACTAACACCTTCCCTATTTGTTGATGCTGAAGCCAAATCTTGTCTGGATAGTCTGCCGGTGCCTACAAAATATGTTAGTTTTTCTTAAGGATTTCATGGAGAAATAACATAAGCACAGGATCTATTATCACGTTATCCCCCTCGCTCGATGAGGAGGAATGCTAAATGCTAACCTCATTCGTTTGCTCTTCTTGATGTTTACCGTCAGTAACAAAACCGGAAAGAGACCGGATACTGAACTCGCACTGCCAAATATAAGTAATAAGCCACCGCGGAGTCTCAGACTTTCAATTGGATGGCCAAGGCATCTGCTAATAGACCATGTTTCATGAATTAATTCCTTCTGAGTTTGAGAGAAACGGTACAAACATGTAGAGCTTTACCTACTCAATAGATGGATGAGAGTGCCTCCAGTGCAATAAAAGTGCACTTTCAATACGTTACACTAGCTAGGCTGGGTCCGGAAAGTCATGGTCCCCTCTGGCCGTTAACTTACCATAAATTGTGCCAAGCTCTCCACGTCCTTGGCTCACTCCGGCGATAGTCACAATGTTGCGAGGTATTCATAATTTCTTCGCAAGACCGAATAGCTAGATTATGCGCGAAGGTTTTACGATCACAGTTTGCGTAAGATTGGTTGCACTCGGCTGCGTACGAGGAAGTCACAGAATCACGACAGAATAAAATGACAAACTCTGCAAACCGTCGCGTTATGATTAAGTGGCTGCACTTACTTTCAAGAAAACGGGCGATTGAAGTTGAGATCATATTGTGAAATGAGAACAAGTTGACAGACTTTGGAAACCGTCGTGTTGTATTAAAGTGACTCTGCACTTAGTTTCACAAGAAGCACCTCAAACTGAAAGTTGTGAATTGTGTGAAATAAGATCCATACCGGCGGGTTGGTCCGTTGCAGCCTAATCTCCGTAAAATTGAACGAAACCTCGCTTGTACTACCAGCAATGTGTGAAAGCTCTAGGCAGACATGCAGATTCACCTCATTTAAACAGCCTCCATTCCCACACTCTCTTTCATCGTTGATCACTCTCTCTCAAGCACCTCTTCGTAGCCTACCATGGACCAACTGGAGCGTGCCATCTCTTCGCAGCAAGCAGTCTTTTGCTGTGGCGGTGTAATCCCGGTGGTTGATGGAGAAAATGTCTATGCACAAATTAACTCGGATGAGGCGCCTCTATCATTCCCATCCGTCACACTCCGCTGGGACGTGCCCGGCGGTGACAGCATGCGTAAACTCACTCTGCCGACGCCGATGCAGACGTCTGGACGCCAGCGTAGCCTTCGCCCTCGAAGCGGCAAATCTTCCAGAGAAGCGACGCCCGGTGTTGATGAGCTTCTCCAAGACTGCGCGCCTGCATCGTTCGGGCGTAACGGCAAGGAAGTCCTCGACAGCGTGGTCAGCAATCAATCAATCCAATCCGTGACCTCTTCGCTTGATTGATTGGATAAAAAGAAGGATAGGATTG
>JAGFMK010000661.1:0-11842 GCA_021030975.1 Lichenothelia convexa | reverse complement strand
AGGCCTTAGAATTTTTATAATTTAGTTTAGACCTAGAGTTGAACTTAGAACCTCTTAGTTTTATAGCCTTAGGCTTAGGTTTAGTAGTAGTAGCTCAGCTGTGGCTTAGGTACGGCTTGACTCTTTAATTTTATATAGGGAAAACTTGCAACAACTATAACTCGGCTACACCTACTTAGAATCTTTTACGTCCTATATAAAAGTTAAGCTTTATATTGCACAGTTGCGGTATAGTGATTAGAAGTATATTTTGCACGCAGTGGGCGCTCTAGGAATCCGCTATACAGTAGCGCTAGCTGTGGGCTCTATAGGTATAGGTAGTTCCAATCTTTGAAAAATTATAACTCCTTAACAAGCGCTTAAATAGATTTACGATATATTATAAAGTTATAGAACTCAACGAGCTCTACAAGTTTTGTATAGAAAGTAAAATAATAGGGGTCCTAGTTATATAGATCTAGCTGCTGTGGTTCCTAGAGACCTAGAGTATATCTTGTGCTTTATAAATTAGCAACTAACAAGTATCTCTAGCATAGTGGTTAAGCTAACCTATTAGTACCTAATAGCTAGAGGTATCTAGATAGGGGAAAGTAGTATTTAAGGCCTAGGATCTAGCCTATTATAACGCTTAAGGGACGAAACCCCTAATAGTAGCCACCGGGCTTAGATGGGATAGCAAGGGACAAGTAACGTATTTAATATAGGCAAGATTTACACAAGGAGGAGCGTCTACTATAATAGCAATAGGCACTGGGTATATTATAGCACAAGTTGATTAGACTATATAATTAAGTTAAATAAGTTAACTAATAGGGATCCTAAGGGCTCCTATTATAGATAACTATATACCTAAATAAGGATGCTAAGGTCGCTGGCGTTTATAACGTCCTAGATACTAAGGTCGCTGGCGTTCGCGTCGTCTAGATGCTTATAGGAGCTATATCCTTAAGCGTCTATATTATATAGCCCTACCCCTCACCCTATTATATATCCCTAAAACGGTCGTAGCGCTAAGCTGCGTCTGCTATACGTAATACTTATCCTAATTAGCTTTTGTTATCCCTTCCTACGATAATCCTTAGTCTAGCTATAACACCTATCCTAGGAATAGGGTCTAGGGCCCTATAGGTGAGTACCTTAGTACGCAAGCTATATAGAGTTATAGCTCCGCCTCACCACTTATAGGGGATGCCTCTAGTGCGCCGGGGAAGGGAATCCAGCCTTTAGCTAGTAGTACTAGGTCTAGTACTCACACAGCGTTCTAAGGCCTAAAATTTAGATAACTATTAGAGTTATCCTATAAGTAAGGTAAGGCTTAAAGCTTTACTACTTAGTCTCTTACTAAGTTCTTTTAGTCCTAGATAGGTATAGCAACATTCTTTTTATCCTAGGAGATATAGGAATTGGTCTATATATAGTTTTTATGGGTATCTTTTATGGAATTCTTGGACTAAGTCTTAACAGTTACCTAGGCACTTAGATAATTCCTAGGTAGGTATTTCCTAGCTAATCTACTTAATATAGTATAGAGTATTATATCTTTATCTTTTACTATCTAGAATTTCTTAGACTTTAAACTCCTCTTAGCCGTCTGTAATAATAGGAGGTGGTGGTAGATTTCTCTAGCCGGGAAGCGGATCCTCTATAGTAGGTTTTAGAAGACTGATATAGAATATATTATAGATTTCTATAGATAGTAGTAGAGTAAGTTAATAAGCTGTAGAGCTAATAACCTTAGTTACTAGAAACGGTCTATAGTGTTTCCAATCTAGTTTCCGTGATAGGCGTTCTATATAGATATTCCTAGTGTCTAGCTAGATGTAATCTCCTTCTTTAAATATAGGAGATAGTATATATAACCGGTTTGCTTGATCGACTTGGTTCGCTTAGGCTAGGGAAATTTCTTCACGTAGATATTCTAGGAGTTTATCTATTCTTTCTTAGAATATATCTATAGTAACTAACTATGCTCTAGTATATCTATCTCCTTAACGTGGGGTTTCTAGTTTAAAACCTAGGCGTGGATAGTATCTATAATTTACAAAGAAGGGCGTAGTCTTAATACTTTTAGATAAGGAATTATTCTAAGTAAATTCAACTATTAGTAACTAGTCTACCTAGTCGTCCTATAAATAGGTAACGTAGCTCCTTAGGTACCGTTTAATATCTTAGTTTATATATTTAGTCTAACTATCTATCTATAGATAGTAGGCTATAGATATAAGTAACTAGATTCCTAGTCGTTGATATAAACGTCGCTAGAATAAAGAGTTAAACTAAGTTCTATAATCTAAAATAATCGTCTTAGGTAGGCTGTAAAGTCTCTAGATATCCTAGATATAGATATTAGTAATAGCTAGAGCAGATATGCCGTGATTTTCTATAGTATATAGTATAAAATGTACTTACTTAGATAGTTAATCTATAACCACTAGAATATTGTCGTAGTTAATTCTATTATATTAATAGGTTAGGAGACTTGTAATAAAGTCTATAGATATATTAGTCCATCTACGTTCTAGAACTAGTAGAGGATTTAATAGGCCGTAGCGCTATAAATATAAAGCTTTAGCCCTAGTATAGATGTAGTAGTTTTAGATATACTATTTAACGTTATCCTTAATATTTACCTAGTAGTAGTCTCGGGTAATAAGTTCGTATATCCTTATAATACTAGTATAGCCTATAGCTAGACTATTATAGTAGAGTCGTAGTAGTGTAAGGCATAGATTATCATCCTCTAAGATCTATAGCTTAGACTTATAAAATAGTCTATTATTTTCTTCCTTAAAGTCTATAGGTAATAGCTTTAGCTTCTAGTCCTATGGCGGTAGACGACGTTTATTATTCTATAGATAGTTAAAGATCCGTAGCGTAAGGGAATTCCTTAGTCCTAGAGTTTCTTATTCTTGGTACACATTTATAATAGCCTCTTTAGTATTTATTTCTAGGACATCATTTATGGCAATAGGTATATCTTAAATTACTTCTTCTGATAGAAATTCCGGCTTTAGGAGTATCTAGTTCTGGTATTTTAGACGACTATCCCCCTCTCCTAGGGGGAGGTCTCCTAACCTCCTAGTTAAAGTATCTGGCTTAGTACCTAGCCGTCTAGGATGGTACTAAATCTTAAAATTAAACTAACTTAGAAACTTAGCCTATCTTACTTAGCGCCGTGTTAGAGTCTTTATTATTATAAAGTACTCTAGGTTCTAGTAGTCTATAAGGACTTGTACAGGCATTCTAGAACCTTCTAGTTCTAGATACTATTCTTTAAAAGCTCAGATAATTGCTAGTAATTCCTTATTATAAATCTTATAGTTATATTCTGCCGGCGAGTGCTTCTAGGAAAAGAAGGCTACTAGATATAGAATACTATCTAGGCCCCTTTATAATAGAATTCCGGCTGTGACAAAGTCAGAGGCGTCTATTTCAATAATATACTCTAGATCTAGATCGAAATATACTAGAATAGGAGCCGTATAAACGCCGTCTTTAACTTGTCAAACGCCTCCTAGTATTTATCTATCCATTCGAAGTTAACGTCCTTCCTAGTAAGCTGGTAGAGTAGATAGACAATCCTTAAAAAGCCGTAAATAAATCTTCGATAGAAATTTACAAAGCCTAGGAATGCCTAGACGTCTTTAACGTTCCTTAGAGTAGGCTAGTTAATAATAGTAGATATCTTAGTAGGGTCTATTTTAATCCTAGATATAGATACAATTAATCCGAGATATTTAACCTCCTAGACGTAGAAGTTATACTTAGTGATATTAATCTAAAGGCCTACCGCCTATAGCTTAGTAAGAACTTGCCGGACGTGCTCCTTATGCTCTTCTAGTGAGTCACTATATATTAAGATATCGTCAATATAGGCGGTGTAGAAGCGGTCTAGATATTTAAAGAGGATATTATTAATATAATACTAAAAAGTGCTTAGAGTATTTATAAGTCTAAAGGGCATAACTAGGTATTTAAATAGGCTAAAATATGTCTTAAATACTATAAGCTATTCTTGACCGTCTTTAATCTGGATTCTATTAAATATAGTAATCACGTCTAATTTTGTAAAGTACTTTACTCTTAATAGGCGATTTAATATCTCCTAAATTAATAGTAAAGGATACTAATTCTTGACTGTAATATTATTTAATCTATAGTAGTCAACATAGAAATGTAACCTACTACTAGGTTTCTTAATAAATAAGACAGGTGAAGTAATAGGTAATAAACTTAGACGGATAAATCCCTTCTATAAATAATTATCTAGGTATTTTTATAGGACTTGTAGTTCCCCTTAGGATATTCTATAAAGACTCGATATAGGTAGCTTCGAATTTGGCTCTAAGACTAGGTTATAGTCGTAGACTCGGTGCGGCGGTAGTCGGTCACTCTCCTACTTAGAGAATACCGGTAGAAAGTTATAGAGTTCCTTAGGTAGTAACGTTTTAGGATTGATATTAGGCTTTAGCGCTAAAGCCTTTTTAATATCGGCTATAGTAACTGAGAATATTTCACAGGTTCTACGTCTTGCTAGTATAGTAAATACTATAGTATTTATTTAGGCTATATCTAGGATAGGTAGGTCTAGATTCTAGTATATAGCCTATAGTACTAGTAGATAGGCTGTAGGCTTCTTCTTGGTTTTCTTTTACTTAACTTTCTTATACTTAGATTCTTAAGGAATAGTATTATCCCACTAATATACTATATTTTTAGACCTAGTAGACCCTTAAGAGCGTAAGATAGAGTGTAGCGTGGTCGTTTTAACTTGACGCAGCCGGAAGGATATAGATCTCTTAGGTCTTTAAACTAAGTCCTCTTTACTAAGACTGTAGTAAGAGGTTGGAGCTTAGACAATAGTATAAGGCGTAATAGGTGACTTAGAAACTCGACAATGGTCTCGATAATAGTATAATATAAACCGTAATATATAATCCCCCCCTTAGTATATAGAGTCATGAATGTAGGACCACTTAGTTCCAATAGAAATAGGTTACTTAGATAACTTAGTAATAAGTAAGACAGCATTATTTTCCGTATAGAACGCCTTAGAGTCCCTAAGTATAAGTAATAAGGCCTAAATAGTAGTAGTAAGTGCGTTATAGATAACTCTGCTATTATAGGCGGCTACGCTCCGGGGATTCTTTAGCTTAAATATAGATATCTTATATTCTTAGATATAGTCTTTATTAATTAAAGTGTAGTAAGCGGCACTAGTATTATAGAGTGCTAGGACATAAAATATATTTATCCCTATAGTGATTTTATAGTTATAGATAGGGCTTTTACTATAAAGCTCTTCTTCTATAAGGGATATAGATTCCATACTCACTAGCCCCTAAATGAGACTCTTCTTAGGGGTATACCGTTTTCTAACTTTAAACTCTTAGGGCGCCTAGTACTAGTCTAGTATAACCTAGACTTAGGTGGTATTAGTAGATATAGTATCTAAGCTGTAGAATTTTAAACTATAGGGGACGTAGAATATAACGTGGTAACCTGGGCGTAGGATCTCTATAGTAAAGCCGAACAGGAATAATGTGAAGGACTAGGACTAGAACGGCGAGGTTGATTTAGGTAGTTGACTCTTATATATTGACCACCGTAATAAAAGCATAGTCTATATTAACGATAATACTTATATTTAGATTTAGATACCTTAGCACAATTTCTAGTATAAGATAAATCTATTAGTTTAGTAGTAGGAATAGGTGTCTATAAAGTTGTAGAGGCTGGACGGAATGGTATAAATAGGATAGTAGGACTAGGAGACCTGAGACGGAATAGAGCATTATTAACCGCCCTAGATAGTTATCTAAGGGGTGCTTAGAATTAACGTAGACGGTTATCAAGATCTTATAAATGCTTTATAAAGTCCTTAAATTCTTAAGATAGTAGTAGACTTAAAATAAGCAGTGAGTATAATTCCTGCGAGATATTTTGCTCTAGTAAGACAACTAGAGCACCTTCTAGGTAGTCCACCTCTAAATATAGGCGTTGGAATTCTGTGAGAAAGGCGCTAAACTCTTAATTCTTTTAGTATAATTAGAAGAGTTTTACTTATATATTTATAATGTGGTTTAGATCACTAAATGCTGTCTCTAAGGTGTTTAAAATATCTTTATAGTCTCTAAGTATAGTAACACCCTCCTTTAGGTAGGGTAAAATCTGACTATAAGCTACCCTAGTAAATTGGCTATAGATATAAACTATACACTATTATAGTGTAGTATACTAGTCTAAATTTACTACTATCTTATTATAAATCTAGCTCTTAAATTATTTAAAGTCCTAATAATCCCCTATAAATTCTACTAGGTTGAGAAGGCGTTCTAAAAGTATGACCCTAATAGGCTTATCCTAGATAGGTACCTGGGATTATTAGGTTATAGATTAGGTAGAGGTAGTAGAGGGCGTCTGTGAAATTAGCTATAAGGCTTGGAGTTGTTTTTAGAGGTTCTAGATATTGGCTTAGAGTCAGATATTATATTTATAATAGGTTTAATTATTAACTTGTAATTAGTAGGTTTATTTACGTAGGTTTTAGACGTCTATTTAGAGTTGACCATTCTATATAGAGACTTTAATAGATAGGGAGCGGAGCGTTGCGATAATTGTCTAGAGATTCTTAGGGTTGTTTTAAAATATAGAAGTGAACGTTTCCGGCTTAGTAGGGTATTATAAAATTAGATTTAAAAGTGTAGTTGCTATAGCGAAGCTGCAGTAGATAGATAGGTCCTAGGACCTAGTATCTATCTAGGGTAGTAGAGTGAGGGACGCTTTGTAATATTAGGATTGGTGGCTAGGTAGCCTAGGGACCTAGACTAGGATATAGAATAGATATAGAGACTATAGATTATCTATAGGTAATACCTAGCTAGATAGACAAGACGAAGCGTAGAGAGAGGAAGCTAGAATACACGAGTTAGAGGGAAAACCCCTTATAAGCTTCCGGCCCTTAGCCTAATAATAATCCGGACCCTAAACTCCTAGCCCTAATATTAGATCGTGATAGAAGGTCAACTATTACCTTATTTAGCTACTTTATAAGGATATTAGCATCTGTTTTAATAATAAAATATTGACTATAAACCTAAGGATAGACTTTCTTAAGTATTATAAGCAGTCCTAAACATTCTCGTTTACTAGTATTATATATTTACTATATTTTAGACTATAAACTACTTTTAAATCGTACTAGTTATTACTTTCTATTAATTTCCTATAAAAGGTGCCTACTATAGCCTTTAAGACTAGTATCTATACTAATAATAAGGATTCTAGCGCTAGGGCTATAGATAATAGCTAATAATATAGGAGGTGAAGTAAGTATAAGTTTAAGCCTATCTATTAACTCTTATTATTCTATCTTCTATATAAACTTAATATTTTTATAAAGGAGATAAAAAAGGGGTTTAGTAAGTAAACTAAAGTAGAAGATAAATATTTAATAGTATATATATAGACTAAGGAACCCTTATAATTTAGTAAGGTTTAAATAAGGTCTCTATTCTAGTATCGTTAATATCTTTATACTATCTAGATACTAGCTATCAGAATTGCACACAAAGCTAATAAGCTTTAGCCTAGTTATATACTATTACGATTTTACTCTAGCCGCTATTACTCTAGCTAGCTTAAGGTTTATTAAAACTTAATTAAGATTCTAGATATGTTTAACTATATACTAGCGAATACTAGGTTCTACTTCCTAGTTCGAATATTTTATTCTAGGGCCTTTAATACCTATATTATTAAGGAACACTATATAAGCTATTAGTATAAGATCCTATAACACTTTTATTATAATATAAACAAATTAGGCTACTAAATTTATTGCTCCTATAGGTAATATCTTTATATATATTAACCCTAAAGGTATTTAAAAGGTAGTTATATCTTAGTCTTTTAGGTATAGAGATACTTAATTATAGCTTAAGAAAAGATTAATAAGAGATAATAATTAAAGGCCTGTAAATTCTTCTGAGAACTACTTAATATTTAGTAGTATATTTACATTATATATTATATACTTATTTAGCTATATAGTATTATTTATTAAGTAATACTTCCTAGTCTCCTTTTTAGTAACTAAAAACTAGGGATTCCTATATAGCCTATTACTATATTCTAGTACGCCTTATTTTAGCCTTATTTTAACTATCTTTATTACTTCCTTGTGTAAAGCTCTTAGTATAGGTATAGTAGAGGCTTACTAGGTATTGTATTTAATAGTATAAATCCTTTAAGGTGGGGTAATATTATCTTATATAGGTGTAACGTATAAAAACTCCTAGGTAAGGGCCTTTTTATAATTATATAGTATTTTAATAAATAATTATACTCTTTAGGCTATAGTTCTAGATTAATAGAGAGGTTTTATAGCTATTTAGCTGTTAAGTAATAACCTTTAATAATATTAGAGAACTTTAGTATTAAGTATTAATTGTATTTCCCCTTTTTAGTAGTATTATTACATCTTAATAAGTTTATCCTAGCCTAGGCTTACTATTTCTAGTTATTAAAGCCTCTAGAAATCTCCCTAGTAGAATCTAAACTATTAACTAAGAGAATTTTCTAGGCCTTATATTTATATATTATATTAATAGAACTATATCCTAATTAACTCTCTATAGCTTCTACAACCCTTTCCTTATATTTTATCTATAAATTATTATAGTAACTAACGTTAGGCTCTTAGGGTATATGAAAATTATCCTATTAGGTTGATAGTCTCTTATATCCTACTCTAAATTCTTCTTACATAAAAATTAGTAATTAAATAGTCTATTATTACTACTTAATAATACTTATACTACCTATAAGTGTGCTATTAATTTTTCGCGCTTCTATTATCCTATAAAGGTTACTATCCTTAACTAGCTTAATATAGTATATATTCACCGCCCTAATACTATTAAGGCCTAATAATTAGTGATTCTTTATAAGGCCTTTTAAAAATATCGCGGGTATAGCCTTATTATATCCGCTTATTTATTTAAAGACTACTTATATTTCGTAATATCTTATAACTATTAGTAAATTGTAGCGTAGGGCAAAATTCTTTACCAATCGTTCTCTTTATATTAGTAATTAAATATAGATATATACTATTATTAAGATCTCTCTTATAGAGTCCTACTACTTCCTCCTATAGTTATCCTAATATAACCTTATATTTAAGGTTATTATATAGGAATAAATAAGTAACTATATAGATACCACCTACATTAATCTCTACTAATTTAATAATACCTCTAAATTTATATTTATTACTACTAGCACCTTATATCCTAACGTAAACTCCTAGTAAATAGGTAATACTAGTATTTAGAGCCGTAGTAGTACAAATAATATTAATCTCTAACCCTAAGTCTATTAAGGTAGTAACTTTAAGGTTGCTAATTATCGCTTATATCCCTAAGTTATTAATAGGTAAACTAAGTACTTAGGGGATGTAGCTTACTTAATAAGTTTTAATAATCTAGATATCTTGACTTCTTACTTATTAATAAGTTTTCTTCCTTTAGTACTTCTAAATTTATTCTATCTATTAAAGTCTTATCTATTAACTATAGCTATATCTCTAGAGATAGTAACTTTATTAGTACTATCTAGGTAATTCCCTATATATAGTGTCTTAATAGAAGCTAGCGAGTCTTCTTTACCTATATTAGCTAAAATAGTTACCCTAGTAGTATTAAGTTTAGAAGTAAGATTTATATAGGTAGACTAAACGTTAGTAATATCCTAAAATTTAGGTTCCTTATTAATATTATAAAGACTAATAAAATTTAAAGATAAATATAGTTATTACCTGTTAATATTATTACTAGGGGCTGTCTTTTTGTTATATAGCTATTTAAGGGTCTTACCTTACTATTTAATTAAAGCTTCTCTATTCTAGCTAAGTAGTCCTATATAAAGGTATTTTTTAGTATTATCCTAATAGAGAAGTCCTTTTACTTCTATATCACGCTTATAGGGATAAGACCCTATTACTAACAAATATCTATCCTATATATAAGGCCTTATAAATAGGCGTAGTTAATGCCTATTACTAGTACCTATATTATTTAGATTCTAGGTATTTATAGTAGTAATAGAGGCGCTCTAGAGGCTGTTTATATATCCTTTAATATAGGCGTTCTAAATATAAAGTTCCCATATTCCCTTTATAATCTTATTAATATTAGGCTAACGCTAAGGGGTATTAGTTATTTTAACCTTATAAGAATAGGTAGAAGCAATAGAAGGCATATTTTGCATTCCTATTATTGCACCTTAACTAGGCTAGGCGTTATTATAAGCCTAATATTACGCCGCTGGAGGTTATATAGCTTTTGATATAGCTCTAGCGTTTATAGTAGATAATAGCTAATAGGTGCGTACTAGGTTAGAAACCTTAGGCCGTTTAGTACTATATCCTAAGCTAAGAGTAGTTCTACCTAATTATCGTTCCTTAATAAGGTTAATAGTAGGCTCTACTATTATATCCTACTATTAGGTAAGAGCCTTAATATAGATTATCTTATTAGTAGTTAGGCCTTATATACGTTTATAGCCCTATTTATTATCTATATAATTATTAGTAGCTTTAATTAAATATTTAAGAGTCTTACTAGTAAGGTTGGCCTATATTAATTTAGCCTTCTTAGATAGTTTCTTACTAATACTAGGGTTAATACCCTAAAGGTACCACTTAATAGTAGTAATATTATCTAATTAGTTCATCCTTTTTAATTCTTTTATAATTAAGTTAAATTTATAAGTATAGAGCTTTAAGCTTTAAAGGTCTTTAATATAGTAGGACTATATAAAGATCTCTAGAAACTATCAGGACTATCTTAATAGGATAGAATTATATTCCTAGTATAACTCAATAATAGTAGTATAAAACTCTTACTAAGATTTAATAATATACTTATTTAAGCCTTTTAACTCTTCTATAATATCCCTCTTAGTATACTTTACACTATATTTAATCTATTTACTCTTAGGTACTTAATATTCTTTAAAGAAGTCTTTAAGATTCTTAAAAGCCTCTATAATATTCTTACTAGTAAAGAAAGGAGTGTTAGTAGTACTAGGACCTAGTAACGGTATTTTAAATATAACTATATTACTACTAAGAGGGCTTCCTATTATTAACTAGGGTATAGCTAGCGACGTTTCATTAGAACTATAGTAATTATAGTTATTCTAGACCTATAATTAGCCTTCTAGATTTATAGTAGAGATATTTAAGAGAGGTATAGCTTTTATAGCGGATTCTTAGGTATTTTATAGTTATTAATATAAATATTAGTTATAGTAATAGTATATAATATAAAGGGTGGTAATAAAAGTAAGTTAAAACTATTTTTTAAGGAGTTTATATACTAAAGCTAGTTTATTATTATATATTAACCGACTTCCTAAGGCTTTATTCTCTTTACTTTATAGAAATAAGTCCCCTATATAGCGGCGTTTATATTAGATATAGTAGTAGTAGTAGTAGGTCTTATAGACGATAGTTTTCGATATATAGCTTACTAAGTTATAATAATAAGCGTCCTAATTTATTCTTAAGTGATTAATATAGGGAATCCTCTTCTTTATATATCTTAATATTCTTCTAGTATAAGGAGAAAGAGGTAGGTCTATATATTAGGCCTATATAGTATCTATCTAAGCTACTTCTATAGCGCTGTTATAATAGAAATCTATAGGTATAGCTTCCTAGTAGTGTGACAAATTTTAAGTACGTTCTTAACTCCTTCTAGCTAGTTAATATTTAGAACCTTAGTAATAAAAAGGCTTTTAAAAGGGGGGTTCTTAGTAGATTTTTTAGGGTTAG
>JAGFMK010000660.1:0-11853 GCA_021030975.1 Lichenothelia convexa | reverse complement strand
AAGCCTAAGTCTATTCCTTAGCCCTTAGTCTATAGACCTAAGTCTAGTCCTAGGTCTTAGGATTCCTTGAACCTAAGCCTAGTCCTTTAACTCTAGTCTCTAGACCTAAGTCTAACTCTTAGACCTTAGTCTTCCCTAGACCTAGATCTAACTCTTAGACCTAACTCTTACTAAACAGCTGTTAGTTCGTCTTCTCCTTAGGAGTATTATCTTTCCGTCCTAAGGAGTAAGTCTCCTTCCAGCCTTTATTTCCCTAAGGGATCCTATATCCCCTAGGTCCCCCTTAAAGGTGCTGGTCCCCAGCACCCTAAGCCTCTTAGTTATCTCTCAAAAAAAATTCCCTAAAATTCCACCTCTTATAGATATAGTAGAGCGTTGGATAGAGCTCTAGGAAGGCCGTAGGAAATTCGCGGAGCATAGGACGTGGGTCTAGGACATAGTAGAGTGTTAGATAGAGCTCCTAGAAAGGCCGTAGGGATTTCGTAGAATCTTAGACGGAGGTCTAAGACGTGGTAGAGCGTTAGATAAAGCTCTAGGAAGGCTATAGAAAGCCGTAGGAAATTCGCGGAGCAGAAGATAGAGGTCTAGGACAAGGTAGAGCGTTGGACGAAGCTCTAGGAAGGCCGTGGGGAATTTGTAGAATCTAGGACGGAGGTCTAGGATGTGATAGAGTGTTAGATAAAGCTCTAGAAAGGCTATAGAAAGCTGTAGGAAATTCGCGGAGTAGAGGATAGAGGTCTAGGATAAGGTAGAGCGTTAGATAAAGCTTTATAAAGGCTATAGAAAGCTGTAGGAAATTCGCGGAGCAGAGGACAGAGGTCTAGGACATAGTAGAGCATTGGACGAAGCTCTTAGAAGGCCGTGGAAATTTGCGGAGTCTTAGACGTGGTCTTAGAAAGCTCCTAGGAGGTTATCGAAAATTTCTAGAATATAGGACTTAACTTAGAACCTCTTAGGAGACTTGTGGTAGATAGCTAGATCTGAAAATCTATAGCTATCTAGGGTGAGAGAGGAGCGACGCTTTATAATATAAGGGATCGACCCCTAGGGCCAGCGGTAAGGTATAGATAATACCTAGACTAGGTCCTCTAGACCTAGTAGCAAGGTAGTAACTCAATTAATTGACCTAGAACTAACCCTAGGGATAATAACAAGACAAAGTGTAGAGAGAGAAAGCTAGAATACACAAAGTAGAGTGAAAACTCTAACACGGCTAGGGACTAATATAACTCTAAAAGGTCTAATATAACTCCGAACCCTTAGTCTTAGATTAGGATTGTGACACGTTTTAAATAAAGCTTCTACTCCTTTTCCTTAGTTAGTAGCTATAATAGTAGTATTAGATAAGACTAGATTTATCTTATCTAAGGGGAGTATATTAGCTAATATAGTATATAATTACTTAGTATCCCTACTCTATTTATAACTCTATATATATTCTTTATATATAATAGATCTTAGTTTAGATAATTAATAGATACTTCCTTAATTAGTATAATCCTAGCCTGCCGGCTGATATATTTTAACTATTATACAAATTTTTATAGAATATATATCTTTAGCTAGGGTGGTAGGAGCTGTGTAGGGTAGGGTGAATATCCTTTAGCGATAAAGGCCGTGCGCTTAAGCTCTCTAAAGCGGTCTAAGCACGAGCTCCCCTTATACGTATATAGCTATCACATTAGGCTTACTACAAGCTATTAAAGCTTAATATCTCCGCACCTATATAAGCTATAGTTCCGCGTGTGAAGTGTGGAGTTAAAAGCGGTAGGCTGACGCCGATCACCTACTATAAAGTAGGTGCCGTGTAGCTTAAGTGAAGCCGCACTATAGCAAGCAAAGTACCCTATGCTGCGGCTACACGGCACGCACCCTAGCAATTTTTGAGTTAAACCCTACGATGTCGCATCGCCTGCTATCCCATCCTAGGGAGCTTACGTGTAGGTCGGGGTGATTTTCAAACTCCACAACCGCCTTTATATAGTATGGGGTTCACAAGGCTTGCCGGAATGCTGCAGGCTCTGACTGCATTCAGACGTGGATTGGCGGCCATGGTCTGAATTCGCAGCCTTGAATCATCCTCCGCATAAGACACTTAGGCGTAGTCGCGAATGTATTGGTACCGTGATGGACGTGGAGAAGGAGAGACGAAAGGACGCGGCTAAGATGACCTTGTTAGACCAAGTCCGTGAGCCGTAAACCCCCAGCGGAGCTTGGCCGTGAACCATAGCGCTTGCTAGCATGAAGCCGGGGACCACCCGTTAAGCTAAGCGTTAGGGAACAGATGCCAATTCAGCGGAACACGGCCCATCTTGCAGGGTCCCAAGCTTGCGGAGTGGTGAACACCGAAAGCTCTGTGGTCGCTAACCCGCAACTCTAGGACAAATTTACAGGCATTATAATAGTACTTAGAAGTACTTTACTCTCGCTTAGCAATCGCGTGGCTCAGCCTAACTTTATGCCGTTACAGAACCGGGGCAACCCCAACCGAGGTTTTAGCACGACCGACTCACCTATCCGTCGCCACGTGGCAGCGACTCGCAAATCGCGCGGCTGGGAAGTCGTGAATCGCCTTACCTCTATATCTTATCTTCTTATAAGAGAAAGTAGATTTTACCTCCCCTACTTTTATAAAAAGTAGATATTTTAAAAGAGAAGAGGGGCTAAAGATAGGTATAACTTATTTATACCTCTTTATTATAAAGAAGTTATAGAATTAATAAAAATAATTAAATCTTAGTAGATGGGAAATATAAACACATGCTAGACGCGACTGAAACTACTTATTCTATTTAGGGAACGAGATGTAAAAGTTGTAGAGTTCTATTTTTCTTGGAATAACTAAGGGTATATAGCATAGAGATAGGTGCAAATGCTATCTATGTGCCTGCGCTAAATGAAATTAACGAACACGGGTGCTAATATCTCGTTAATAAGTTTAGATTGAAGTATGGTTATGCAAATGCTATTGTCCCTTGTCGACAAAGTCCCCACCTCAGATTTTCCAAGACCGACCGGGTTCCAGAAGCACGCGTGGTACTATGGGACAGTACTCACGCGCCTACCCAACAGGTACCAGTTGGAGGTTGTCTTGCTCGTCGTACACTCGGTACCTGACCTGCGCCATCTGGAGGTCCGTGTTCGCGTGCGCAAACTCTCCCTGTGGGGTGTGCTCCAGCGCCGTGGTGAAGAGCTCCAGACTGCTCCTCTGCTTCGCGGGCGCTAGGAGGATCAGTATGGTGTGTACGATGGCCACGAGCGCTCCGAGGGTCGCAACGACGATACCGAGCTTCGACGTGCGGCTGTTGATGCTGAACATCCATGCCTGACGATGGAGGTTGCTCCAGAGCACGGGCTGGCGGTCCGGGTGCGGCGAGGTCGAATCAAGGGAGCTGGCGTCGGTGGTGTTGAAGTCGACCAACGAAGCGGCCTGCGCCAAGGTAATCTCAAGCGTGTTCAGTACCAAGTTCCAGCTCAAGTAGTCGTAGATATTTCCATCGTAGTCGAACTCCCCTGTCTCAAGACCCTGAAACAGCGCGTTCGCGGTTGCTGACAATCGTAAGCCGAGGGAACGGTTGGCGGTCGAGATGTCATCGCCGGCGTTGATGCTTAGAGCGGAGAGAAGCCATGCGGGATGGAGAGCCATGGGGTACGTCTTTTCGACGCTCGGTGGAGAAGATATTTCGACGTTTGCCAGGTTCGGGAATATTGCTGTTGCGTCCAGCGAGTAAGTGGCGAAGCCATAAAAAGGAAATACTTCGAGCATGACGCAAGGTTGGCCGAGATAGCCAAGGCCGTTAAGGTTATTCCGCTTTGTAATTTCAATCACATAATTGTCTTCGGTATGCCACGCTGGATGACTCGGCGGATGCGGAGCGAAAATCGCGTCCCAGTCGCATTGTGTCCCAAATGGAAGCGGCCCGTTTGGGAAGCAAGGATCCCGGCCTCCCCGTTCCCGGAATACTGCCTTGTCTGACCAGTATGTCGTAACGATGATTTCGTCGGAGACGATTTGATCCTTGTCGATCGTGAAGAAGGTGACATCGGTCGTCTCATTCCAGCCCGTGCCGGTGCGAAAGCATTTACTCTTGAATTTGGCTGTCGTATTGAATGGTTTGTAACACCTGATAAAGCGCGTGCTGTCGACTGTGGTCACGCTGACATTGGCGGCCGCAAAATTTCCCTGCGTACCTATTATCGGTCCCTGTCGTTGAATTACGAGTGACAACGAGTCGTTATATGGTACAAAGCGTTCTTGGTACGTTGAGTTTTGCGACGTGCCACGTACGACGTCGAACAGCCCCTCGAAATCGGCCGAGAGAGAGCGCACCGTCTTTCGAAGTGGATACCATCCTACGGTGCCATTCATGCTCTTGTTGGCGCTAACCGTGTAATTGAACATAAAGGTCATCGCTTCCTCCTTGGAGGTCGGTATATTCCAATTTACGTAGTGACCAGGAGTGAAATCCCCTTGATTAACTTCGGCGAAGACGGTATCAACCAAAGTATCAAGACTCACACCGTAGGCGCCCTTCGTGCAGGTGAATAATTCTGCATCGAGTTCAGCGGCCGAACAGCCAGGTATGGCTGTGTCACCAGATGGAGGTGTCGAAGACAACAGTTGTCCAAATTGCGAATCTGGCGTTAGTGGACTGTCTTGCCACTGCAGGGTTGGGATTAGTAGGACGGCAACAGATGGTCCCATAAGGTTGGTTAGGACGCATAAGAAGGCCACAAGCATGGCGAAGATATAGAGATTCCACGTATGTCTCTGAGACTCTGCTGCACTCTTCCTCCTGCTCCTCCTTCCCGGTGCGAGCCATAGAGCCGGCTCCAGCAGCGAACGGAGATCTGTGAAGTCAAGGTATGTAAGGAGATATCCAATCGGTAAGCCGCGCCGGCGCTTCGCGAGCTGGTAGGTCACGAGGTATACAAAGCTAGTGGCAATAAAAACGAACCACACTTCAAGGGCTTTTGCTACAAATTGGAGGCCTCCAAACAGGTTGTGGTTTTCCAAGTCGTACATCCGAGCCGACTCGATGCTATTCCGGTTCGTCACACCGTAGTAGCTGATCACGGCGCACGATTGACCGGGACACCAGGCGGCGGCACCAATAACATGGTTGCTGATGTTGAGGTAAAGAAGCGCTATTATTGGGGCCAGCCAAATTACTCCGAGGGCGAGCGCGAGTAAAATAGTCCACTGTTTCCAAGGTTGGGCTCTGCTGTGGGAGACTTCATTCAGAGGAAGTTTCTGGTACGCGGACTCGTGAGGAATCTGGCTTTCGTAGGTGGAGACATCTACGTTGTCCTCGGTCCGATCATCGAACTTTGTGGTGTTATTGTTGGCCTCGTTAGCGGGATGGTTATCCAGGGTAAGACTGGAGTTGTCCGCCATTACAGACTTCCGCACAATGCTATGGGCTGTCGAGCATGCATAGATGCGCAGGCAGATTCCCTTGAGAATGTCCGGGCTTCGCGATGTTGATGTGCAACTGACTTGGGAAGATTTTGTAGCAACGGATTGATTTCAAAGAGGGAAGTGACCATTGTGCAAGAGTGCTGACAGTGTTGGCCAGGGATCTCTGTTCTCCAATGAACTAGAGATGACGAGTTGGTGCCGCGGCAACAGTAATGGGTCATAGTTGCGAGGCTGTGAATCCTTCAGGACCCGATGCCGCTGCAAGGTAGACTCAAGCGAGTCAACAACGTGAAGAGCAATGCCACGCCCCTGTAGACGCGTCCGTAGCAGACACCGTAAGCTCCCCTTCGTGCAGAGGGGATGTGATTGCCGCTCTCAGGCGGTGCATATTAAGCAGAAGAGGAAGGAACTGCCCAGTTGGGCTTAGCACAGTACATAGCCTTAGATAGTCCACAGGAGGACGATTTCTCCTCTAATCAACCCTTTACCTCCCACTTTTTATTGTGCAGCAATGACCATGCCACTACTAGGCAGGTAAGACTAAGATAGATGGAGGCCGACCAGACAGATTGGTTTCCGGCCTCAAATTGTTTGCGCTGTCTGTAACGGCCAAAGAACACCGCAGGGTTAGACGAGCTCCCGAATAGGTTTACCCTAACCGCTACAAATGGGAGAATCGACAGGCACGATGTGAAACAAGTCCTAACGGTCTCTCCTAAAATAGAGTCGGCTATTCACCGCCGTAAGCCCGGACCGATATCTCCGCTACGGCCTAAGGGTATGCGAGTGGCAGGGGTGGCTAGGTAACCTCCTAGATTCTGTAAATTCGATCCAATTTATTCAATCAATTCAGCACCTGCCCGTTTACTTCTACTAAATTTATACCATGATTCACCAAATCATAATGCAGAGTTTTGCGCAAGTGTACCATAGAGTGTTATCAGCATGACGGCTGAATACATTGCTAACGATCCGTTGACTCGACTTCAGAGCTTTTATCCTAGTAGAGTGTCCAATTGTCTATGTTCGAGGCAACGTCTCTGAGTAGGAATTTGATGCATTGACCGGCACCCATTCGCGACTCACACGAACATTGTACGCGCATCAAATGCCTGTAACCCCGAATCTTTCGCCCAGACATGTCTTCAAGCTTCACCAGTAAAAGATGTCGCTAGGCGCTCGCCGCAGCCGTCCCACGGTACGCATTCCTCCCACCAACAACCTGCCTCGCTTTCACCGCTCCGGGCCTCTTGAGCGTATACTTCGCAAACGCCCTGGCCAACGCTTTCTTGCAGCTGACCTTCTGGCTGCTAACGAAGCTATCGATTATGACGGCGATGGCGCGGTCCATGTCCTTGGAGGAGACGTACTCCGACAGACGCATTTTGCAGAAGGCTTCGGAGATGCGCATTATGGCTTCTAGATGGCGGACCTGGACGTGAGAGTCAGCAGCGTGGCCTATGGTGCAGAGTACAAGGAGTGGAAGGGAACTTGACTTACGGTAATGGGATACGCCCCTGTAGCCTGCGATTCTCTCCGCATGTCCGCGAAGAGCGACTGCACCTTTGCCTGATCGATCTGATACAGTTTCGGTCTGCACTTCTCCCTCGCATACAGAATGTACTTGCGCAGCAACTCCTGAGGAATATCTCCCTCCTGCTTTGGCTCACCTCCATTGACCTGAGATCCTTCGACATCTATCTGGTGGTCAACCTGCATTCGGTCTTGCGTGAGCACTGATTCTGCAGTCCCAAAGAGCGGATGGGCACGTCCGTGCGAGTTCACCACAAAGTTCGCAAGCCGCTCATCTTCGCTTGGATCGACAGTGTCGCGAACAACAACGAGGATGTCGAAACGGGAGAGAATCGGTTCTGTGAGTTCGACATTCTGAGAGAATGGGATTGTGCTGTTGTAGCGGCCTCCAATGGGATTGGCGGCTGCAACTATTGCGCAGCGGGCTTGCAGGGTTGTCACTATGCCAGCCTTGGAGATGGATATTGTCTGCTGTTCCATTGCTTCGTGGATCGAAGTCCGGTCTTGGTCGTTCATTTTGTCAAACTCGTCGATGAGGCAAGTTCCTTTGTCTGCCAGGACAAGAGCGCCTCCTTCCAAAGTCCATTCGCTGGTGATGGGGTCTCTGCGCACGCTGGCGGTGAGACCGACGGCACTGGCCCCTTGCCCCGTTGCGAATACAGCACGGTGGGCTGTCTTCTCGATATATTTGAGCACCTGTGATTTAGCGGTCCCTGGATCCCCCAGGAGCAGGACGTTGATATCGCCACGGATCTTGTGCTTGCCTTGAGCTTCTTTGCTGACGCCGCCGAACAGAGAAAGAGCTGCTGCGGTTTTTATGTCTGTATGACCGTAAATACTCGGCGCTATGGAGTTGATTATCTTGTCTACTATCTTTGGATCGCGCGATAAGGCTCGAATCTCTCTTTCGTCCTCTTCTGTTAATCGGAAGCCTGCCAGTTGGTCGTGGGATTTAACGACGTGGTTAGCTTCGAGTATTGTGGCAAAGACGGGAAAGCCGTTCTTATTGTTAAGCTGCGCATCATAGTTGTTGCGGTATATCCCAATGACTTCCACTTCCTCTCCTGGCTTTGCCGAGTCGATGAGATCCCACAACAAGATGACCTCCCTATGTCTGGGAAGCCGTCCGGCTGGGACGGTGCCCGGCGCCTCCTGAAGGGTAAGCTTCTGGTAGTTGCGGTAGACAGTCTTTTCTGTGTTTAGCGAAAACGGTCCTCTTGACTGACAATTCTGACAAAACGATATCTTCACTTCGACATTCGACTCCTGCTGGAAAGGCCCCAGCGTTACGCCACATTTCGTGCAGTCAAACTTGACATACTTGAGCTGAGGGAAAACGCCGCTGCGACGCGTGACAACTCCACTAACGCGCACAAGGCAGTTGAGATGCTGTTGCCGAAGCTGGCGCAGGGTAAGCGGTGAAGGAAGTCCATTGATCCGTACATGGATCTCCGCGTGAATCCGTTCGTAGTCCGGATAATGAAGCAATACAACGTCCATCGCCACGCTGTCAAATATCTTGAGCATCTCTGCGGGAGAGTTTGCAAGAAAGTACGCGAGTATAGCTTTGGTGCTACTCAAGTGGTCCCAGTCAACCTCCAGTGACTCCGCGTTAACCTCTCCTAACGTTCTGATACGCGCTCCATATACTGAATTCCCGTAGTCGTCGACGTATTCTGTCAGAAACTTGTTGAATTCTCGAGCTATAGACTTGTGAACGGCTGGCTGGGCGATCCAGTCAGCTATGCTTGTGGCTTTTACGTCCTTCAGCGCTTCTAGTGACAGCTCTTCATTCATTATGTCGTCAGCCATGTCTATGTCATCTTGTTCTTCGTCGTATTGATGCCTTCGCCGCCTGGGCTGGCTAGCAAGGTCTTGTATGCCGTCATCGTCTTCATCCTGGAGAAATGCAGCTGGCATCTGGCGACGGCGTGCAAGCTCTCTGTCGCGGCGATTCATACGCGCATCGAGTTGTCGCCTGGCAGCAGCATCGAGCTCTTCATAGTCGCCTTCGTCATCTAGTCCTCGTGGATCATAGACATTATTTTCTCGTCGGTCATAGTCTCGTTCGAAGTCGTCCGCAAATAGGTCGATGCCTGCCTCGTCCTCCGCCATCTCGTCTGCATCGTCAATGTCCCCAATCAGGTCATCATCCGGATCCAGACCTTCTTCATCGTCTTCAGCGATTGTGGGGAAAACTGGAGGTGACGAAGGAGGGGCTGCAGTCGAGAGTCAACGAGATGTCCATCCAGCTACTAGGGCTTCAACTCACGGCTGGAGGGCGGCGCAATGGATGAAGAGGGCACATCGTCGTCCGGCTCTCTGGACCGTTTACGACGGTTAGGCGCCGCTCCCCTATTTGCCGCTGACATATTTGGCCGAAGAGGTGAGCTAGGTTCTTGTCAGTCAAGGTGGTTGTGGGTGTGACGCAGGTATATGATATGAACGTATTCAGTGGATTATGTTGGGGGTGTGCCTACCTCATTGAGAATCGAGTCCACTAACGAAGAATGCACTGTACTTGTGATAGAATATTGTCTGCTCCAAGTGCGCGAGAAAGTGATGGTATACTGTAAGCATGGAGGGACAACTGGCGGCAGAGGATGTACAGTACATGCATCGGCAGACGCGTTGGACGCGTAAAGTGGTGCGCGAGTTGATCACGCTAAGTCGTCACTTGGGCTCTAGCACGTCTCCCAAGGTCATTCTAGAGGCGCAACTTTCAGCAAAAACACCGCATACTATTTTGACCTCAAGTGACTACGTTCTTGCTATCTGGTGTTGTCCATCCTAGACTCTTGTCCATCTAAGGATGACTACTCTCAATAGCGAGTCACTCCTTCCCGCGACAAATGGCCACCAACCCCACAACGAGGTTATACCATCCACTTCAGATGAATCGCAAACCGCACAGGAGTAGGTTGGGCTTGCGCACATAGCTGTCGGACTTGACTGATTGCTTAACTGCTAGATTCATCAACAGCCAGCTCCAACTCGAGGCTGACGCTCGCGAGATCCTTCCTTATGTGAGTGCACGCGCATCACTCCACATGCGACTGTGATCGCTTACTCCAAGCAGCAGTTCGACACCTGCACGGGGCCACTCGGGCCCTTACGCCAGAGCTTGTTCTCTTGCCTGTCATGCAATCCCCCGCCAACTCAGCCTTCCGATCCGTACACACCAGCAGGCGTCTGCTACTCTTGCTCGATTTCATGCCACGGCGAACACACCCTGGTAGAATTGTTCACTAAGCGCAACTTCGTCTGCGACTGCGGCACGTCAAGAATACCGTCGACGTCGCCTTGTAACTTGCGCGTGAATGCAGAGACGGGTTCAAAGGGCGGTGTGCATTCCGAAACGCCTGCTGCAGGGAACAAATACAATCAAAACTTCCAGAATAAGTTCTGCGGCTGTAGAGATGATTACAACGCGCATAAAGAGAAGGGAACCATGTTTCAATGCTTAGGGCTGGGCAGCGTAGAAGATGATGGATGTGGAGAAGATTGGTGGCATCCAGAATGCATCATGGGACTTGATCGGAACTGGCACAAGAAGCGCTCTCTGGACAGTCCTCATTATGCGGCCGGACAATACGTCAAGACAGCCGCGGATGGACAAGATACCTTGAACGCTACGGTCAATGACACGGACGCTGACCAGCCAGCCGCCAACGGGTTCGACCGAAGGCCTGACGAAACTCCAACTGCGTCAGAAGAAGACCCTCCATTGCCACCAGGCTTCCCAAAGGAAGACGATTTTGAGTCATTCATCTGCTACAAATGCGTGGACGCGTTCCCTTGGATTAAGAGATATGCAGGCACCCCTGGCTTTCTTCCTGCAATCGCTCACCGACCGCGTACCTCTGCATCGAATAACAAAGCCGAAACCCAAAGAGCAGGATCACCATCTAGGAAACGTAAAGCCGAGGATGGGGAAGATGTACCAGAAGTGAAGAGGCAAAGGAACGACGTGTTCCCATATCCCCTCAATCCAACACCTAATGCTACCTACACACCGCAAGCGCAAGGGCAACACGCTCAAAACTCCGAGCTCCAGCCGCCCATCGGCGACTGCCGCTATTCGACACTACCATCACCACCGTCAGATTCCATCTCCGTCTTCCTAAAAGAAGACTTCCGAGATTACTTATGCCGGTGCCCCAACTGTTTCCCTCTTGTTTCGCAGCATCCTCAACTCCTGGAGGAAGAGGAAGCCTACGAACCTCCATTATCCGAAGAAGGTGACGCCGCAAACGGTACCGGTAGTATCGGTACTGGCAGCTTGCTTGATCGAGGGGAAGCTGCGCTCAGCAACGTTGAGCGTGTGCGGGCGATAGAGGGTGTCATGGTATACAATCAGCTTCGGGATAAAGTAAAGTCGTTCCTTCAACCGTTTGCCGAAAGCGGTCAGGCGGTAGGCGCGGAGGACATCAAGGCGTATTTTGAGAAGCTGAGAGGAGATGCGGAGGCTATTAAGGCTGCCGGTGCAAAGACTGAGAGTGGCGAAGGCGGTGGAGAGGAAGGGGATAATCGCAGAGAGCAGAGTGGTAAGTCGTTACTTGTTCATGTTGTTGACGGGGAATCTCTGACCGCTACAGGGTATTGATTGGTATCTAATTGCCTTGGATTGCCTACCTCGTAACCCTTCTGGAAAACATCGGAGCGAATTATATGTAACCACATTGTCGGAGAGCGACGACCGCTAATCAGGCTGCGGCTATCTGCGCCTCCCCAGGCTCACCACCATACCCCTCCAGAATCTCCTCATTCTGTTCCCTCTCCCTCTCCTCCTTCTCCCTCGCCTCCTCCAGCGCCCTCTCCTCCAACCTCTTCCTCACCGTCTCCCTCCACCACCTCAACTCCTTCAACCCACCCCTCATCCTATCCATCCCCCACAC